>NDXB01000982.1:39897-51311 GCA_002631895.1 Agapornis roseicollis
CCAGGTTTTCACACAAGTAAGCTAAAAAAAAACCCTAAAGAAAACAGTAAATATATCTTACTTTGAAATAATTTGTTAGGGGAGGAAAGGACTATGTATCATTTGATAAGGATTATTACTTTACTTATAATTTACATTATATATAGTTTATACATTTATATAACATGAGCTTTCACTACTTTAACACCTAAAATTAGCCTTATACAAGAACAGAATAGCTACTAATAAAGTCAGAGAGGGAAGGGGATATTGCCACCAGTCAGGCACAGTACTGTTTATGTGACCAAGTTTTTCTTTCTTAAAATAACCCTAGTAGCGTCAAAGTTAAGTAAGACTGGATTATTTTTTACGTATTTTTGCATGTGTGTAATGTAAAATATTAAGTAGAGATATGAAAAACTCAGACTTATTGTGGGAATGGCAAAAATACATGTTGAAAGAATGAGACACGCATCCTTTCAAAAGCTGACTGAAAATTATTCGCATTGAAAATCAAAGCAAACGATAAACTTAGGTAAGAGGCTAAACATACAATTTGCATACATCTCCCTACGTGCCTCGGAAATTCCTACCTGTACGAACACAGCAAATAACACAGCCTCCGAATCCTGCAAACTGATTAAATTTCAAACGGCTCCATGCTACCTGTACTGGCATTTCCTGTTCTAAACACCCTCTGAAAACACCTCAGAGAAACTGGCTGATGGGCATGTGACTACCAAGTTAAACATCAACTTTATGATCTGGTTCTCACAGAGCCAAACCAGGAGCGCGCCCCGTCTCCACACGAAAACATCCCCATTTCAGGAGCAGGCTGTCCCCCGCTTACACAACTTACGGGACAACTCCCGCAGCTCGCCCCACGATCTGTGTGTGCCCCTCAACCTGGGCCGTCCACAGGCGGCTTCCAGGCCTCATACCCACGAGGGCTCCTCCGCGGGTGGGCGACGCTCGTCGGGGCAGGTGCTGGCGGCGTCTCCGGCGAGCGGGCCGGTGGCCGGCTCAGCGCTGCACCCTGACCAGACGACAGCCCCCGCTTCAGTCCTCGGCCGCCACTCGCCAGACGTGACCGCCCCAGCAGCCACCAGTCGTGCCGGCAGCAGGTGAACGGCCCGCGGCGGTCCCGACGCCCCGGCACAACTCGCCCCATCTCGCTGAAGACAAGAGACAGACCCCACTCCGCACTCCCCACCTCAGGACGTACGGTACCTCCCTCTCGGGAGTCGGCGCCGCCGCCGCCGCTGCCGCCGCCTCACCTCCTGCCGCGCCACGGACCCGACTGTCGCCTCCTCCCCCGCTCGGCTCCGCGCTCCCCTTCTCCCGGCGGCGACTCCGGCCGCAGCCCCGCCCTCACACAAACTTTTGCCTCCCCCCTCCTCTCCCGGCGCCGCGCGCTCCGCCCCTCTTCTCCCGCCCGCTGGTGCGCTTGCGCAATGAGGCGGCCGGCAAGGGGAAAGGGGGCAGGCAGGAAGGGAGGTGGGCGTCACCCTAATGATATCCCGGATGTGCTCGAGCGCGCCCGGCGCCAGGAAGGAGGTAGCGGGGCGGGAGGAGAGGCGGAAGGGGGAGTCACGGGGGCGGCTGAAGGGGACTGACCGATCACGGCACCGCCCCCCTGCGCTCACCGGAGAAAGCCCGGTAGGAGGGAATTAGCCGCCTCAGCGGCGCCGCGCATGCGCAGTGGGCGCGCGGGAGGCTCCCTCACGGCTGCCAGTGCTGGAAGGGACGTGTGGAGGCTGCGCTTTTGCGGTACGGTGAAGGCAGAGGGCAGGGGTAGCCGCGGCCCCTCCTCCATCCCCCTTCTGTCGGTTCTCCCAAGTGCCGTTGTGGTGGCACCTGGGGTAACTGGGAGCAACTCTTTATTACAGTCGTCCGGTCACAGCCCAGGAAGCCTGTGTTGGGGCTGTTCCAGACCGCGGGGTTTTCGAGTTAATAGCCCGTTAAAATGAACAAGGCAGCAGTTGTTTTTCCAGCAGTTGTTTCCAAGGGCTCATTTCAGGGCATCTGTCTACGCATATTGGGCTTTACTTAACCACAGAACAACACAGGCACTCCAGTGTCTGGTGGGAAGAGGGCAGCTTTTAAGCCAAACCCCAAACAAGTGTACATACACCTCAAAATCGTATTGTATTTGTGTTCTATGTTACCCAGAAAGGTCCTGTATTATGTATATACCTACCCGAGGGTCATTACCCCAAAGTCATGTTCCCTATGCTTTTTATCTTGCCTGTTATTTTGGGGAGGGGGGATATTTCCTTTTGTTTTTCCCCAAGGGAGTTACGTGTTCATGAATACTCATCTTTCTTGTTGCTCAAGTGCCTTCTGTATTGCATTATTGTAAGCTCGTTTGATAAACAAGGAGATTTCATTAACATATCATTTCTATGAGTATTTTAGGTATTACCACACCCAACATCAGTTCTTGGTGCATGCTGCTGAATGCAGCTTTTTGTATTCTCTCCCTGTTGCATTTTCTAGGGTTTGATGGGATTGGAGAAGTATATAAAAGCATTTTCACTTTTCCAAGAGCAGCTCCTGTAATAGCAAATTAAATAGTTTCCCTGTAAAGCTCCCTTTCTGCATCTCCTTTGGGTCACCCAGATTGCAATAATACTTCATTCCAGAACTGTGTGGAACATGAGGCACTGCATCAAATTAGTTCACTGCCTTATTTATACTGCACTAGTATTGCTTTTGTATCCATTTTCATTAAAAAAATCAATTTTAATACATTTTGATCAGATTAGTTTTGGTAGCCTTCCATTATATCGCTGGTATGAAGATGCATGCTACCAATTTTCTCAGTGTCAGTCTCTAGTCAAGTGTCTAACTTCTGATTTCAAAAAGCTCAAAAGTTCTTTGCGGAGATTTTCATTAGCTTTTCCAGGCTTTTGTTACTTATGTGTATATATATTTATGATTGCATTTTTCAGTGAATTGGATAGGCCTCTTCACTAATTGGAGTTACTTGATACAGAATTTATATGAAGTGTTTTTTCTTGAGATTTCCAGATGTTATGGCTAGTAGTTGGCATACATATATATACACACACTCACATACACTTAGTCTTTCAACAGATACCCTGTTTGCTTGCCTCTCACTTTCTGAAAAGTTTCCTATATTTGTAATTTTTGAAAGGAATATCTAATTTTCTCTTGGTGCTAAGATTCATACAGTATGTTGGCACAGCATTCTGAGTGTTTTTCTGTCATTCTTCTTTTAGCTGTTTACTGACAAGTGTTTGAATTTCTAGTTCTCACTACAAATTTTAAGATAAAAGCATGTTAAAGTTGGTATTTTAACATTACCATTCAAAATCCAGGTTTGTATTGGTGCATCTTGTTATTTTACATTTATAAGGAACATTCTGCTTTGGCTAGTATCAATTTAGTCCTTGATCCCTGCATTACTACTTTGCAGTCAAGCAAAGGCATCTGTGGATCCCAAAGTGGGATTATGACCTCATTCTGATTATGACCTTGTTTTGATATTTTCCCTTCTCTATGGGCTCTGCCTTTTTTCTTTGCTTCTGCCCTTTCTTCAGCACAGGTTTGTTTTTTACTGCTAATCTTTTAGGAGCCCCTTAGAATTTATATTGTGGAGTTTTGTTTCTTTTTTCCCTGTTCCATTTTTTCCTCAGAGTAAGTCTGATCTGTGGTCTATTTTAAGGGTCTGTACTAGTGAATCTTGGTAGTCTTCCATGCAGTTTAGACAGAGAATGGCACAGGTGCAGCACAGGAAGCCTGGAATGAGGCAACAGATGAACTTTGGAATAAATGGTTCAAGTACAAACCAGTGTTACAAGCGCAAATGATTTCTTGTAGTTATTGTCAGTACAGGATATCTGCTATGCATGATGCAGAAGAATGTTTATGTGCTGTTAGTACTGATGTTTATGTAAAGTTTGGTAGTGTTGGTAACATAGGTTATTAAATTGGAGAGTTGAAAAGGCATTAAACTTGGAGGAGAGGGATCAAAAGTAAAATAGGCTTTTACAGTTCTACTCAGTAATCCAACCGTTTAGATTGGCACAAGGCTAACAGGCCTATATTAGGATTTTCAAAAGGAAGAAAGATCAGCATAGCAGAGTGAATGATGGAGAGATGGGGTTTGGCATGTGACACAAACACAGAGCTGGAAGAAGGTGGAGGTGGACTGGATCTAGGCCCTTAAGCATACCTAGGGTGCTGGGGTTCGCACATGCCCAGTCCAGGTTAAAACATATTTATGGAACGTCATGCACCAAAAGAAAAAATTCAGCATAGTTAGGAAACATCAAAAGGTTTCAAAGTAATTGCATTAAATATTTTTTTTCTCAAAGTGCAGGCATTATACTTTCTTTTAATTGATGAATGAGCTGCAAGTCTGTTTCACAGCTGCATATAAAAGGGTTTATTTTCATGTTAGAACTTTCCACTTCTAGTGTTGTCTATACTGTTGTTGCCACCAGCTATCTGTAAAGAAATTCTGGTTCCTTCCTCTGAAACAACTTTATTGCATCATGTGCTTTGTATACACAGTGTTTCTGTGAGCATTTTTGTACCTGTTGATGCACTGGAGCACCGACTTTCTTTTTTTTTCATATTTCTTTTTAACACGTGGAACACATTTTCAGCAGCCTTTTCAAACAGGTTACTATCCTTTTCATGTTCAAACGATTCCTAAATAAATTACGTCTGCTCAAATCTTCTCGCATAAGAGGGGTAGAAGACTACATTTTGCGGGGTTTAAAGAATTTATTACATCGTGTTTTCTTGAGAGCTAATAATTTTTTTTCATTGTTGCTCTTGGTCTTCTGCATTGCTCTTTCTTCCTTGTTCTGCATTGATAATCGTGTGAGATCAGCTGCATATACGTAACAGCTCTGTGTGGACTTACTGGGGGATTTAGCAAAAAATAATCAGCAAATTATGTGTAGGGTCTGAGGCAGAAAAATCCACAAGCTAATGCAGAATTTAAGGTGTAGTTATTAGTTAAATGGTTTTTTAAGAATTTTCACTGAAAGCACTATGCATTATACTGCCTGTTATGGTCCAGGCCTATCACAGGGAATGTTATGTGTGATGAAGTACCATTTAGCATTGATTTTTAAAACATTTATGAGACATTGCCATTATAATTGTAAAGTATATTTCATTCCAGTGGCTGGGAGCCATTGTGTTTTTGTGAGGTAATTACTAAGCTCTTAAGAAAGTGTCTGAGACTCTGCTACTCTGTTGGGAAGAAAGAGAATGAAGAAAATTGTTTGAGAAGAATCTGTAATTTGAAAGATATGAGAGACACTAGGCCCTATTCTGCATAAATATTCTGCATAATAACAGGATGAAGCTTGATTAAGTAAAGTAAGGGTTATTTAAGATGCTGTATTGCAAAACTACTTAAGAGTATGTGATATTGAATGTTCTCTAAACCATTGGGGTAACGTCAGATTATATTGCCATGGTTTAAGCCTAGCAGGTAACTCAGAAACACGGAGCTGCTCGGTCACTCCCCCCCTTCCTTCTCCGTTCCCTGCTCCTGGAGGGATGGGGAAGAGAACCGAGAGAAAGTAAGAACAGTCCAGTGACTAAGGTATAATACAAAACCATTACTGCTGCCACCAATAATAATAATCATAAGGGAAATAACAAGGGGAGAGAATACAATTGCACACCACCCACTGACTGATACCCAGTCAACCTGAGCAGCCATCTAGGCCTTCCAGGTGACTCCCCCCAGTTTATATACTGGACATGATGTACTGTGGTATGGAATACCCCTTTGGCTAGTTTGGGTCAGGTGCCCTGTCTTTGCTTCCTTCCAGCATCCCATGCCCCTCCTCACTGGCAGAGCATAAGGTTGAAAAGTGTTACTTAGCAGCAGCTGAAACCACTGGTGTGAAATCATCACTGTTCTCAGACTAAAGTCAAAATCACAGCACTGCGCCAGCTACTAATGAGGAGAAAAATAACTGCTACTGCTGAACCCAGGGCAATATGTTTAAACTTTTTTTGCTGGAAGAGGGGAAAAAAAAAATCTTTCAAATTCCAGGACACTCTTATAGTTACTTGTCTTCAGGAGTAGTGTTTTTTTCCCTGGTTAGCTTGGTGCTCTTNGTATTAAGTTTTTTTTTGCTGGAAGAGGGGAAAAAAAAAATCTTTCAAATTCCAGGACACTCTTATAGTTACTTGTCTTCAGGAGTAGTGTTTTTTTCCCTGGTTAGCTTGGTGCTCTTCGTAACGCTGCAGGAATTACCAGTAGGGCAAACATTGGTAGGAAGCTGAGCCATAAAGCAGTAAAACAACAAGAGAAAAAGTAATTTGGAGTATTTTGCAACATAAAATAATGCTCATATACATTTCATAGGTGGGAAAGGAAGCCCTAACATCATTTTAGTCCAAGTTGTCTAGGTCGTATGCTTACCTGTTTTATCACAAAGAGCTCCAACACAGGAGCAGAACAAGTAGAAAAAAAACCAAATCTCTCTTCAGGTTGCAGTAAGCTAAGTGAGGGCACATTATTTTGAGAGTAACTTTATCTAACTGTGTTCCAGTCCTCAAGTCTCCCCTGCCATGAGAACTTATGCCTGCAACCTTTCCTTTTGAACATACCCTAGCAATTTTTTCGTCACATAGCCTGTAGCAAGCAGTCACATGAGGCTTAGTCACCTGATTGCTCTCACGTTGCTCCCACATCCTGTATAGAGTCTAAAATTCATACATACATCCATATTTTCTTCTTCAAAATAGGTTAATGGAGCATTTCTTTAAAGACTTATTCAGACAAATGTGTTCAGTCTGCTAGTTTCCCACTCCTTTTTTATTCTCTCTGGAGCGCTACATTTAGAAGGTATTTTGCTCTTTATAGCCTTTCTGGCTATGCTTCTGTCTGTAGACATGCTTTCAGGCCTGCTCCATGCATACTGGGTGTATGAGGAAGGGCTAAGCAAGAGCAAAACATAGAGAATGGAGAACAGAATGAGGAAAAATACAGTTTAGGAGGAGGGTATGAAGTAGTGATGGCAAAAGTGAAGGTGAAAAATAAGAATGAAGTGATAAAACAGGAGTTACTATTCAGCAATAAGAAGAGGAGAAGGAATGACAAAGGAACTCTGGATGTAAAAAGACATGAATGAAAGAAGAAGAAAAGCAATCCTGTCTGAAAAAAAGCATCATTTTTTCATCATAAAGCTTCTAAGTTAAGCTTCAGAAGCAATGAGACTGTTAAAGAGTGTTGGTTTATTTTAGCTAGATTAAAAAAAAACCCAACAAAACTCAAACTAATACAGAACACAGAAGACCGCAAGAGAGTTTAAATATAAGGGCATTACTGACTTGGAAGGAGGAGCCTCCTGCATGCTCTCTCATGGGCTGAGATTCTAAACTTCCTGTTATTCCTGTTCAAGTTGGTACTCGGTCCTCCTGCTCTTAATTAGCTCTAGACACACTTTCATGGATCATAACGAACATGGTTTTTTAAACTTTCCTTCCTTTAAGTGCAGGAATAAACGCAGTACACTTACTTCACCGTATATATACTTATTCACTGTACATTACCCTGACCAAATTTTTCCCAGTAGTTTTTCAAGTGTTAAAATGTTCAATGGGGTGGCAAAAGCAATTTCACTGAGGACATCTAGAATTTCACCTTGAGAAAAAGAAACACTGGCTTTCATTCTTCAGACTTTTTGATGATAATGGGCCTGGAGCAAGATCTCTGCATGCATAATGGTTTTTTATTCTTTAGGAACAAGGAAAAGGGTGGGGATTGCTTAAATCTTGCAAATTAATATCTTCCTCTTGGATAATCCAGTTTCCAGTCCAATAATCTACTTCTGTGGAACAACGATGCAACTGAAATCTCTTCCTATTTTAGGCTTTTCTGTTTTAAAGTTAGCTCCTGAAACAGTAGAAATAGGAGAAAATTCTATGGATGCTGCATATATCAGCAACTTTTCTGAAGCTGTATCCTCAAATTTGGGTGTTCTTGAAAACAAATAAAGATTTAAGAATGATCTTTGTTTGCATTGCAAGAGTCTTGCACAATGCTTTCATATTTCCAGGTCTGGTTTATTGCTATAGGATATAAACCAGTAAGAATGGATGTCTGCAACAGAAAAAGAAAGAATGAGATTTCCCTCATTCCTTGGATTCACATAGATTTCTGTGGCTAAATTGAGCTTTTTGGGTGAAACCCCATGTGAAGTAAGTGAGGACAATGAATGCACTGAATGTAGAATGAGGTTATTTCTCACTGTATTTATAATACAGTGGTTAACATTACATAATGCACACTCAGTCTCATTAGAACTAAAATACATGAATACCTCAGATAATAGCAAGCACAAGTGTTCTCAAGTATTTAAAAACTGATTTTGTCCTGTGTGAGAAACTGAACATGATTTGATTCAAATGAGTTGTGTCCACACCTCACACACCTAGGTCTATACCTAAACAAAATTCTACAGGATTATTTTAGAGAATAGGCTGACTTTAAAAAAGAAAAGAATAATTAAAAACGGCCTTTGATTTATGTGTTCTTAGTGCTCAGTGTTCTCAGAGCTCTCAGTGCTCAGGATTTAGACCATCGCTTTCCTCTTTCCTTTTTGTTTTTTATTCCTTTCTGAAGGTTTCTGAGCTCCCAGAATATAGCCCCACTTCTATGCACAGAAGCTGGTTTACATTTGCAAACTAGTAAGTTATTTTGCAGTGTAAATTTAATCTATATGACTTAAATCTGTACAAAATTTAAATCCCAGTCATCTGAGAATGTGATAACTTTGTAGCTATTACCATGCGGAGACATCCATACTTTTTTCTGTTTCCAAAGCTATCTAATTCAAGCACCTCTGTACTGTGATCCGCTTAAATTATAGAGAAATCTACGGGAACGTAGGTGGAGGTGTTACACTGTCAGATTAATTTAAAGCCAGATCAGTTCTAACCTTTAGTAAAAGCTTTTATTGACTCTGTTGTAAAAGCATGGCACTACTGTTTTTCCGGGCAAGCAAAGGATGAGCAGAAACCACTTGCTTTTGGAGTCAAGATTTTCTTGGTGAGTTTCAAAGCTGCAGTGACTATCTGAATTGATTAGTTTCTGTAACATGGACAGGACATGGCCACCGAGGCAGATTGGCTTTCTGTAGAGGATAAGCACTTTTTAGCTTTTCCTCTTACAGATTGAAAAAAAAAAATCACCACCACCAAGCAAAAGCAACAAAAAAATTGGAGAGAAAAAAAAAAATCTTTTTTTCCATCCACAAATCATGCCAGACTTGCCTGCTTGCTTTCTGAGATACACTGCTTTTCTAGACCAATGAAATGGTCAAACTGAAGAGCAGGGCAGTTAGTAAGTTAATTGTTGCACAGGCAAAGAAATACCTCTTGGGGAAAAGGTATATGAATCAGCATACATTATGCTGAATGGCAGGGGGGAGTTGTTAGAGCTGTCTCAAAAAATGGATGCTGAAACTGGTATTGTTTGTCATCAGTGATCTTGGCACAAAAACTAGAACTTGCTAATGAAATTTGTTGCCATCACAAAATTGGGAAACAGTCCCTGTTAGCATGGTATAGTACTGGAATAACAGGATGACCTTGAGGAGTACAGAAATAAAATGGGATAAAATAAAATAATATAAAATACAAGGCCAACTGGTAAGAAAGACTGTTTGATACAGGTTCAGAGCTTGTTGCATTAAAGATAAGAGAATTGGAAAGAACTGGATGTATAAGCCGAAGAAAGGGTGGCTGTGTGCCACAGATTTGATGTTGCTGTGAAAAGTAGATATTCAGTCCTAAGTAAATTCAGCCTGTATTTTTTGTACAGATAAGGAAGTATTAATGCCCTGTGTGGCTGGTGAAACTTCGAGAACAGATCTAAAAATCCAAGAAATTTGACCTATGAAAGTTGCGGGGGAAAAAAAAACCACTGCTGAAAGAGGAGTGGACAAGAAAGAGACTAAAAGAACTTGGATCGTTCAGTTTAGACAAGTGAAGCATAGAAGACCTTACTCTCTGCAATCCTAGTTACAGTAAATGTGGCAGGAAAAGAACCTAGTTTTAATTAAAAAGTTAAAAAATTTTGTTAAGAAATTACCCTAAGCTGGGTATGATAAATATGCTGCAACTGGTAAATTTGCTCTTCTCCTTCCTATTTGAACAGCATGTTCTTAATTTTTTCCTTGCCAGCAAACAGTCAAAATGTTCTCTAATGAGAACTTGGGGAATGACATATTGCTAAAATTCAGCTGCCAGAATTAAGCCTTACTTGGCTTCTTGATGGACAGTAGGCCAGCCTAGGAAGAGCCTGTCATGCCTCAAACGTTTGTTTATGACCATTTGTAGTTATCTTGAATAGTCATCTGTCAGTAATCTTGAGTGTAATGACTACTGTTGAACAGTAACTACTGTTTAGAGTTAGTACTTTGCCTAGCTTGGCTAACTTGGCTCTACAGAGAAACTTTGCAAAGGAAGAGGGAGTGCTACTCTCCAGACTGCTGCATGGCCGCTAGCCTTCTAGCCGTGGTGGTTCTTAGTCTGTTGCTCTGTATGCCACCCAAAAGCTCCTCATTTCCTACATTTTCCTTTGAAATCTTTCTCCATTCTTTTCCTGCTCGTATGTCAGGGAAACTGGATGTGTTTTCTTGCAGAAAAGTCCTGTTATGTTCATGAAATAAGATTTGACTGTCCAAATATGCTTCAGAACTCCAGAGAATTCCAGTTCTAAACTATACTTTCCATGCAAAGCTTCCTAAGGGCATTCCTGCATTAATGAGTACAACCAGCTCTGGCAAGGTTCAGGCTGTTCTTTGGGCAAACTCCGTCAAATAGTTTAATCTCCATTTGCTTTTGAAAGAATCGTTGGCTCACAGTATTAAGGCTTATATTTACTCTGACAGTGATTATAGATCCTCTGCCTCCTGTAGATGTTATTTAGCTTTGTCTCACAATGTCTCTGTGAGTAGGGAAGTATGGCAAACGCTGAGCTAGGTGTTTTGGATGAACAGCTTTTTTTCACAGGAAATGCAGTTTTCATCTGAAAGCAAGGTACTGTGAATTCAGCTTGAATTTAGTTCATTGATTTTGGTGGAAAATAACTGTAAGAAGAATAACTGAAAAAAACACAACCCTGTAACGTTGTTACATCTTTCTTTTTAAAAACATTAAGTTCTAATTTGTTGATACTTTCATCAGTTAAAATTTGCCCACTTTAAAATCAAATCTGTTATTTCAAGCAGAATTAAAGTAGAATGTTATTCTACTAGTACTGGTTCTTGTCTTCACAGTGCATCACTGCCTGGAATATTATGCATGTAGTCATGTAAACCTGATCTTTACTTTGTTTCTTTATTTTTGCCATTGAATTTCCTGCTTTAAACGTAAAGTAGCCCTCTCTCCACCGCCACTCCACCCCCCCCCCAAAAAAAAAAAAA
>NDXB01000982.1:58270-150125 GCA_002631895.1 Agapornis roseicollis
CAAAACAAACCCACCCCCCCCCCCCAAAATGAAACCAAACCAAACCCAGTCTTTCTGTTACTTTTTCCAGACTCCTTTGTAAAAGCAAACAAAATATAACGTGTTCTGCATTTTGATCAGCTGCATAACCTTGCTGGAATATACTCTATCCAGTTAAGAATGAGATTTTTAAGCTACAGATTGAGCATCTGATTTCTGTGTAGATACTTAGTGGCATGCAAAATGGAATTTTTGTTGACATGGAATTTTACCAGCCTTCGTAGGTTTTGTGGTTTCAGTCTGAAACAACAGATCTGCCGGTATATATCTCCAGTGGCTCCAGGTGGGACAGTAAAAGCCTAAAGAAATGAATGCTGGCAGAAACCAGAAGAGGTAATTTGAAGATCTGACTAAGGTTTTCAGGAGGATAACTACAGATAAAGCAAAACCTAGGGAGAATTAAGTACACACACACACACAAAACAAACAACCCAGATATTAATTCAGAAAAATGAATCCATGACCTGAAAGAAATAGTACTGCTTTGTCATTACACAGACAATTCACTAGATCTTGGTATAAACAGCATTTGCTGGAGGGGATGGTGTTAAGTGCAAAGGGTTAATACTGTGAGATATAAAAAATCATGGAAGTTCTGGACATGCACACTTACTGAGTGAAGAACACTGCTTTGTTTAAGCTCTAAAAACGTTTCTTAGATGAAGATAACACAAGATTTTGCAGGAGCAGCAGCCAGCCCAGGCATTAAACTCTCTTGAGGTCAAAGGAAATTCTTTATTATAAATGCTTGTGGTATCAAGCTATTCTTGTGAAACTGTCATCTAGGTCACAGTGTCAGATTGGATACAGTATGATACTGATTAAAAATAATGGTGGTGTAATTGGCACAGAGTGAATGTAGTGATCTACATCTTGCAGGATAATGAAGATTGTTTTAATTGCTGCACTAATTACAATACGCATTCTCACAGTGATCTAATATTTAATTCTCATCAATATGTGAATTAAAGGGATATGTATAAAATTTATAACAATTCTATAGTGTAAAACTTCATCTTTACAGTATTAGTGGATTTTAAATACAGCATATTTCTGCAGGTAACAGAAAGAGAAGGCAGTTTATGGAAATTCAAATGTCTTTTATGGGATAAAACCCCATGTAGTTGTGTACAAAGTCTGCCTTCAGAGAATTATGCATTTCAGCATGCTGGGCAGAAACACATGAAGATTGCCGTAAAGGAGAGTACAATAATTGGCTAATAGGTGTTAATGTTCCTTTACAGCAGCAGTATATTTTTGTGAGCAGTAACTTGTCTGACAGCATGGTGTTGTAATGACCTGTGTTGTGTACACATCAACTTGTATCGCTTGAGCCGTGATTCATTGTGTAGAAGCCTAAAACACATCCGTAAAAAATTCCAGTACTCATTGCTCATAATAAGGGTGGAAATGCTGATTCAGAGCCGTAGGAAGTGGCACCAGGAAGTGTAAGGGATTGTTTAATATTCACTTTGCATATTCCTAAAAAGTAGGTGCATGATTTAACAGTAGCAGGCTCAACCACCTTTATTTTTAGCTGTTGTTTTAGCAGGGCAGGTTCTTCTTCCCCTCTCCCCCCAGCCCTGCAGTCTTTCTTATTGAACATTATGTTGAACATTGGCTCAATACAGGAGACTAATTGTAGCTGGAAGTCTGAAAATATGTTTTAACTGTGTTGGATTAGCACCTACATTTACCTAATTACAAAAAAAAGAGAGTTTCATTCACTGTCATTTGTAGGACATTCTGCTTATTGTTAATTCTGTGCAAAAAGGAGACGTAGGGGCAAAGAATCTGACCCTGCAAACTCTCAGAGCTTCATGGTAGCTCAGTGCAAGAGTTAATGCCAGTTTTCAGGGGTATTCAAGCACTTAAGGATCTGGCTAAGCACCCAGCTTCTACTAATCTCACATCATTTCAGGTTAGCGCCCAAAACTTCTCTGGGGCTCTACATCTCATCCTTTTTACTGTAGAGTTCAGAATCTGTTAATCAAATAAAACCAGCATCTGAGCTGAATGGATTGGATTCCTGAAGTGTTTTTGAAACAGTAGTCTTTGGGAATTGAGAAAGCTGAGCAAGAATTTGTCTGGTAGGAGAGGCAGAACTAGTCAGACTTGCTTGTCTTACGTGATACAGATGTAGTCCTTTTTATGTTACTCCTAATACTACCTTTGGCGTTTTATCTGGCTTCAAGAAAGCAGATGGAATAAAAGTACTAATTTAATTAATATTACAAACTCCTCAACAAACGTAGATTCATGCTGTCTTTTCCACAGGTATTACCAGGTGCTTCCACGCTAATGAAAGAAGCTAGAAAATATTTCAGTAGTAAATACTTCTTCAATCCTAATAGGAATTAATCTGCAGAGGAATCAGATGGCATGGCTGTGTTCCGCTGCATTTCTCTGCTAGCACAGAATCATTTTCATCCAGGGGGAGGAAGGGTAGCCTGGTCTGAGCAGTCTGTTCAGAAATCCTCAGATCATGCACTCTGTCTAGTGCTGTGTGCTGTTAAACTGCCTGTCTCACAGAAAGCCCTCCCTCAGAAGGCAAATGTGCTTGACATTTGCTGCTGCCACTTCTTCCTCCATTGACCTGTAAGCGTTGCAAGTTTCTTGCAGCATAAATAGCATGCTAGAGGTCCACTAATACCTCTATGAGTTCTGTAATTCTGATTCTGACACTATTATTACAAATTGCACTGCTACGGAGTCCAGACTTGCCTCTTCATTTCTGGCAGTGGAGAAAAAAAAAATGAATCTGAACACCATTTAGTGCTCAATATAGTTTTAAGCCATGCTTGGTGTGCATCTGTTCCAACACATTGGGCATCCCTGGCGGCTGAAGTTGCTTTTACAGTTTGTTGTGTAACAAGGAAAGCTGAAAGCAACCTGAATATGGCTTGAAAAGTCTGTGTGCCATTTTCACAGATAGCACTAAATGAGCTGGGAATAATCCCAGGCCCATTTCCTTTGGGAGTCCTATGCATCACACTGTTAACCACATCCCCTCCTGACTAATGATGACTGTACCAGTGTTTTGCACGAGTGCATCGAATGCATTTCTTGAATGATGAAGCATTATAGAAAGCCTTGATTGATGTCCTCACTGATAACAAAATGAGCCCTTTGTATCACTCTTTAATTGTTTAATGCAGTATCATTTGCTTTCTCTCCAAGACTGCAATTAAAGAAGTGAAGGATGCACAGAATTACATAGTAGGATCTAGGTACAGAAGTCCAAAAAGGTATCTCACCTTATGAACAAAGCCCTTAGGCTGTTAAATTCGTGAGATGCCTAATGTGTTCCTTATCCAAGTGTTCAGATTTGCCTTTATCTTAGCTATACAGGCAGCTGCGCCTATCTTACACCAAAGCTCACTGTAATTCTCTAATTAATAATCTTCCATGTAAGAGCCAGAAACCATCTTATTATACCTCTCCTAAGGGTTTGGCATTCCTGTAGGAACAAATCCAGGCTAGCCACATTCTCAGTTTCTTTTTGGTTCTACTCCTTCTTGCTAGAAAACATAAATCTGAGTGTACTGTATGTAACAGCTTTTCTAGGTCCATGAGGCATCCTTTTATTTGTTTCTGGATGTGGGTTTTTTTGATGAGGAGAGTTGTGGATTTTATTTGTATGCCTTGTGTTTTGCTGTCCAGATCTGGATTTATATGCCAGTTTAGGTCTTCATGGCACTTACAAGGGAGAATATTGACTTTCCATTATATGAATGCGCGTATGTTCAAGAAGTTTGGACTGCAGTGAGCTACAGGTTTGCTATGTTCTACATAGATAAAATCCCCATAGACAGAAGTCCGAACAGTTAAGTGTGGTGAAGAGGACAACTAACACACTTTGGGACCACAGAAGCCATCCAATACCATCTCAAGACACATGCTGCTATTAATGGGGCCTCTGTGCCCTGCCTAATCCTGTCTTTCGTAGGAATGACTTCCATGCTCAACTCAGAATCTCTCTTGTGAGAGGGAGAGCTGATTCTGTCTTGTTATTTCTATATGTATTTTTGGTGGGTTTTTTGGGGGGGGCGTTAGTTTGGGTTTTTTGTGTGTGTGGGTTTTTGTTGTTGTTGTTGTTTGGTTTTGGGTATTTTGTGGTGGGTTTTTGTGTGTGTGTTTTGTTGGGGTTTTTTGTTTGGTTGGTTTTGATGGTGTTTTTAGAATTTGGTCAGTTACAATTACCATAGTGCATAAACTTTGCGGTTACTGTTCCAGTGTTTGCAGCTGTGGCACAACTTTGTGGCTTGTATTTGCTGCTTTGTCTGCTGAGCAGACTGAATTGTATTGCTGTTAGAAACCCAGAATTAGTGCAGTGTCTGCAGTGGAGTTTTGATGTCGAACTGTGTAATTTTTCAGTCCTTGCACTTAGAATTGAGGCCCACCTGGATTGCAGAAACACAAGTGATGTTTGTGGTGTTTTTCTTGAAGCTTATATTGCCACGAGTCATTTTCTTTTCAATAGATTGCTGTCTGGCATTTTGAGTAAGGGTTTTGGTTTGGCTCAGCTGTTAGGAACTCAGCAGGGGCTATATAGAGAAAAACTGGCCATAACTTAAGTAAATACAGTGTGGAGAGTATGAATGAAAGCAAAAAGCAAAAGCCATAAGTAAGAATGTGTTTTAAAGCTTTCAAAATAGTTCAAACTCCCTTATTTTCCGTGAATGTAATTCTACTGAGAGCCTTAATGTACTAGTAACTATGTAAATAACCCTTCTCCTTTAAATGTTTTGTAAGTCTCCTTGTCACCTTTTATCTGTTAATTTGTTACTGAGGTTTGTCAAAGGTAGACAGAATGTTCAATGCAATAAAACATGCAGTCTGCTGACTGGTGTGAGGGATGAATTGAAGGATGACGTTCACTGCCGAAAAACCAAACCATGTGAGCTGCATTGTTAAATTAAAAACCAAGGTGGTTTGCATTATGCAGCTTACAAAGTTTCGACACAGAGTTTTTCTGCTAGATCTTACAATCCCATAGCTAATGAAGTCAACACTGGAAATCCTCAAAGCAGTTTCAGGCATTGCCGTAGGCCATGTTTCCCATTTATTGAGTACACTGAATTCTAGTACTTATTCTTTCAGAGTTTTCAACAACTCATCTTACATTCCTAAGTTCTAGACTTTTCTTTGGGGCCCACACTTTAGAGAGACTAAGTTTCCTTCTTAATGCTCTTGTTTGCCACTTGTAATCTGTGTGTTCATGTTTATGCATGTACTTGCAAACATAGGTGGTAGGTCTTTTTACAGCTCGTAGAAATGTTTAATTTCATAGTAGTTTTTCTCTGCAGTGTAAAACTCAGTGTCCATTCACAATTACCTGTTAAAGCTCCTGTAGTCAGGCAGTTCTGGTTTTGCTTCAGGTTTAAAAAGTTTAGGGTATAAAGCTTCCAGCAGCTCCGGATCATCCCTAATAGCTTCTATCCAGGGAGACTGATAATACTTTGGCACAGAAGTAGTGTTGAACTTTTCAGGAGGAATTTCTTTCAGTGGTCCAGAATATCCTGCAGGGCAGTCAAGGCAAAGCCATTATAAGTAATAATTTGTGTTTTCTCCTTCCTTACCACCATCCTATGTAACTAGGAAGTAAAATACCAGTATTTCACAGCTGGGTAAAATGAACAATTGGAGTAAATCACTGAAATAACAAAAATATTTTAAAACCAACATTTTGGTTCAAACTAAAATAATTCTATATTCTTTGGGTTAGATTCTTCACAATTATTAAAAGGAGTTAGGTTTACAGCAATTATAGTGGAGTTTTTGTCTTTGTCTGTGCCTTAGCTGCCTTAAAATCTCCTACCTACTTTGTTTCTGGTCCTTCTCATTATCTGGAAAAGTGACAAATCAGTTTTCTCTGCATAATCGTCTGAGGAGCAGGCTCTGATCAGAATTCTAGTAGGTAAATAAATTCCATATTCACTATGATTTCTTCTAAAGCCAAGCATATGATGGCAGGAATTAATATGGGGGGAGGGGAGAAGCCAGACCTTAATGTACAATTTGAAGAATTTAAAACCAGAGAGACATTATCCAATTATATGTAATACTATTTATTTGGAAAACAAGGGAAATCTGTTCTAACCTTTTAACGTCCCACTACATCTAGCTCTTTAAATTGATGCTCTTCCCTTCTGTGAGCTTAAAAAAAGCCCTGTGGCTTCATATCTGTTCCTTTTGCCAGATTTTTTTTGCCTAAAGAAAGACTTGAAGATTTCTATCATGTCTTGGCAATGGAAATTACTTCTATTCACGTTGTATTTGACCAATGGATGCACAGAGTCCTAGCAGTCACTAGCAAAGTAACATTGACCTAGTTTACATAGACTGGAAAAGGTCTGCACAAAACATTCAGTGAATAATTCTAAACAAAGAATGAATCTGTAAAAACCACACTCTGCTCATGGATAATTCATAAACAGGAAGAAGGTCTATATCACTGAATAAATTGAATGAAACAAATTAGCCTTCTCTAGTCTTTAAAGAAAGCAGAATCAGACCTTCTTGTAGCTTGCTTCTTTAAATAAAGACAACAGTACCCTCACAGTGAAGGACTTAAAAAAAGAATCGTTTATACAGCCAGAGGCAAAATCCTCAACTTACTTCTCTACAAGGGTTTCTAGCAAAATCTCCAGTGAATTCAGGTTCACATTTTTGGGTAAGTGAACTACAATGAATAACTTTCAGACAGTTGAGCAGTGTTAGAAACAAAGGTTTGGCAAAGAAAAAAACCTGTGTGTTAATCCCGTTTTAAATCTGAGGATCTGTTTTTCAATTTTTATAAGACTGCTTAAGTATAGCAGCAGTCTGTCATGA
Organism: Agapornis roseicollis; assembly: GCA_002631895.1. Lineage (NCBI taxonomy): Eukaryota > Metazoa > Chordata > Aves > Psittaciformes > Psittacidae > Agapornis > Agapornis roseicollis. The sequence continues at coordinate 65,144 of NDXB01000982.1, forward strand.
TAGTAATGTATTTTTTCAGTTTAGGCAGAAGTAGTACGAAAGGCATATTGAATCTTTAAAAAGGAGCAGAAGCAACTGAAGAGCATCACTTGCCCTTTCTATGGAAGATTCTGACTAGTTGCCTTATCTCTAATTTATTGACTTCTAATATTAAGTCCATTAAAAAGTTCTTTTTGAAGATACTGTTTTTCAAAGAGTGCTATGAGATGACACCTAAGTCTATTTAATGTTTGTAAACTCATACATTACCTGGGGCAATGTTGTCAGGATGTGGTGGGCTCCGGGGATCAGGAGTATTAGGAGGTGTCATTGGGGCATGCTGGGGAATCCCTTCCACACTGAGTCCATCCATTCTAACACTCTGTATGGGCTCTCCACGCTGCATTTAAATATAAGAAATGTCATTGACAGCATTGGCAAAATAGTCTCTATTGAGGGTTGGAGTGACACTCCAATTTACAGGCTAGAACTGAGACCTAGGGTATACTACCTGAAGGCAAACTGTCCTGCTATTTGGTACCTTCTTTGGTCCCAAAGTCTCCAAGGTTTTCTGGCTGTTAGCTAGAAGATGAAACAGTTTCACAACTCTCTTACATTGGCTATGTATGCAAAAATTAATAGTTTTTCAGTGTTAAGTATGATGTTCTTATATATTCAGATATAAGAATGATATAATTTTTAATGTCTGTGAATTTTTTATTGAAAGGATTGGAGGCGTTGTGAGCAAGGTCAGCAAGACTCCCAGACTTATAACTGTCCAGCTGAGTTTCCTGACCTTTTCCTAAGTTTAGAATACTTAAATATTGATGCACGATCTACAAAGAGAGTTCATCCCATCCGATGCTTACACCAATCGTGACAAAAGCTACATGTGCCTATGGGTTGTGTGGTTTGCAGCAAAGAGTAGTTCTGGTCTCTTGGGCAGACATAATATGTGTCCCTAGATCACTAGAATCTGTCATGTGCCAGGCAGAGCACCCTTGCTATACCCAAAGATTCAAGAAATCTGGCAATGCAATATTCAACCAGATTGAAATGCCAAATGTTTCCCTTCTCCTAACCTGCCACACAAGACGGGTGATGAAGGATCCCTCTGCTCTTGTGACAGTTCTGGTGCCCTCAACATAAGAAGGACATGGAGCTGTTGGGACAAGCCCAGAGGAGGGCCACAAGGATGATCAGGGGACTGGAGCACCTCCCACATGAAGACAGGCTGAGAGAGTTGGGGCTGTTCAGCCTGGAGAAGAGAAGGCTGCGTGGAGACCTCACAGCAGCCTTCCAGTATCTGAAGGGGGCCTATGGGGATGCTGGGGAGGGACTCTTCATTAGGGACTGTAGTGATAGGACAAGGGGTAACGGGTTCATACTTAAACAGGGGAAGTTCAGGTCAGATATAAGGAAAAAGTTCTTTCCTGTGAGGGTGCTGAGGCACTGGAATGGGTTGCCCAAGGAAGTTGTGAATGTTCCATCCCTGGCAGTGTTCAAGGCCAGGTTGGATGAAGCCTTGGGTGCCATGGTTTAGTGTGAGGTGTCCCTGCTTATGGCAGGGGGTTGGAACTGGATGATCTTAAGGTCCTTTTGAACCCTAACTATTCTGTGATTCTATAAGTGTGTGTTGTTTGAATTTCAAAGCACTGATTCTTCAGAGCTTCTCTTCCTGTATCAGTTGAAATTTCACTGCATTTGTTGAATAACTTTTGTTTGGGGTTTTCCTTTGTTATAGAAATAACTTCAGTGTAGATCAGTTTCTGGAGATTCAAGGTATGCTGTTACTTTCCACCCTGGTAGGCTATCAGGTCATCAGTTCTAAAGAAACATTCAAAGCCTTAATCACTGTTGCATAAATATAGAATTAACGTCTCGTAAGGAGTCAGTGTCTTATTTTAGCTATTACACATAGGCTAAAAGCAATTTAAATATAGACTGTTTAAAGCAGGAAGCAAACAAATAATACGTGTTTAAACTTCAGACAAACAAGATCAAGGCAGAGTGTTTTCTAGCCATCCTGAAGGATGTTGGAAAGATTAATTTTGGCAGGCAGAATCATAAAGATGATGAAGACACCACCAGTGATAGCAAAACAGATATTGAAGGAAAGGGAACAGGAACCAAAGAGGCATCACTGTTTTCATAAGGCACACTGGCATACTGATTGCACAGCATGCTTATTCTGCATGTTTTGTGGTAAGAAGTAGGCTAGAGGGGAACTGATCTGTCAGACCTTGTAGCAGAAGCATGGAACTGGATCAAGAATACTGGTGAGATAGAGGGTATGGCCAGGATTTATCTGTGTGGCTTCTAATACTCACTAGAGGGAGAAACTGGGAGCATGGCATTCATAGATGTGCTTCTGAATAACGGTGTTCTAACAATAGTTTTGGATGTCCAGTTGAGTTGTTCAGATTTTTACATGGGATTTCTTTTGTGCAGATTTATTTTTCACAAGTGCATTTATGAGAGCTCAGACTTTATGCCTGTCTAATTTTATTTCTGTCGAGTGACCAGAAACGTTTGAAATATCTGCACCACAAAAATAACCCATGTGAAAATGTTTCTTCTGTGAGGTGGGATATTAAAGCGTTCTTTTCTGCCAGAGGAAAGTTGCTTTTTTCTATATGAAAAATGTAAATGCCACAAACTTACAAATGTATCTGGTATTGCAGTCAACAAAGCCTAGAGAATTTCTTCTTCAAGAAGGAAACAAACATGTTTTTGAAGTGTTAGTTATGATATTGGAATACTGAACTCAGCTACAGTAATCACCTGAGTGTTACAAGTTTCCTTAAAATCAACAAGCTCTGTTGATTTTGTTGTTTCTGGTTTATTTACAAGCATATGTGTATTTTCTTTAGAAAAATGAAACGTGAGTAAGCATGTTGGTGCTTTGTGGTTCTGGTTAATGAATTAGTTGTTTCCTGTTTGTTCCAAACCAAGCTTTAGATTATATCACAACAGTACACTGCATATAGTTACTATTTTCTTTATCCCACATGAAGATTAAAGAATACTTGAGTCAAAGTATTTGTATGGATTTGTATGGATTCTGAAGATTAAAGAATACTTGAGTCAAAGTATTTGTAAGGATTCTGTAGGGGTTGGAGGCTAACACAGTCATAGCACTAACTATGCAATGACTGGTTGTAAAAGCTTCAGGTAAAGAGAATTGCTGTTCTACAAGAAATGCTTCCTAGGTTAATAGTAATTACTTTTTGTAACATATATGTCCTTTAATCTTCAAAGCATCTTAAAAGTATTGAGACAAATTCTGCTTCTTTAGTTGCTTACCTTTGTATCTAAAAGCAGGAGGGATGCATACATGTAACCGAGAATTTAATATAGGACTGGAATCAGAGGAGCTGCTTGCGTGCTATAGGAGACTGGGCATAGAATATTCATGTTCAAGTAATTAAAACTTGCAGCACATTGGAGAGTTAGGCAAAATTTATGAATAATGTTGTCCCTATTTTCAGAGGTTAAGCAAAAGGTCTGAGTATTTTGCAAAGACTGTAGATGAGACAAATGCCAGGTACGTTTAGTTCCTGCCATGAGGATTCACAGAGTATCGTTAATTATTTAACCAATTCCTGGAGGACTAGTTTGAAGAGTAATTGTCATTTCAGTGGCAAGCTCCATCCTTTTTCTCCCAGTTGAGTCAGGCCAGAAGTGTGTTAATGCCATCTGTGAGAGTCATTTTGCTTACTGGGAACCACGTTGAGGTCACCAACCTATTTTAACAAAAATACTGGTTGCATGAAGCAAACTCTTTATTTCTTCCAGCCTTCTGAATATTATTAAATAGTTAATTTTCACATTAAGTAGTTAATTGTCCGTAGTCAGCTAGGTAGTTATAACAAGCTAGCCTCGCTGTGTTTCATTAAGAAGGTATTACAAAATACTCACATTTCTTGGCTTGTTTGTCACGTAGTGATAGTTTTCATAGGTGTATTTGTCAGATCTCCGCTGACGTCTCTTGAAGAGCCTTGCACCTCTGTTGCTGAGTGTCGATAGTTCCTCTACCATGATATCTCTGGGGGTGCTGACTTTTTTACCAAGATTTAAGCTGGGTGACTCTGCAATACAAGGGGTAAATACATGCCTCTGTTTTTCTTAAATGTCTGATATGGCATGCGCTGCACCGGAGATCCACCACCATGTTAACGTATACTTCTGTAACACATAGAATAGCTTTAGATGGTGTTAGTGAAATTAATCATTCTTTCAGAATTTTGGAACAGAGTTCTGACCACCACAAATCTGGTTTTTTGAAGATACTAAACACCTCAAGACCCAATTTACTGCAGTTAAATAGCATTCAGCTCTTACCAAAATCAGGTCTAGAATGTCCTACACACTGTCTTTAACAGCAGACTAGCAGAAAGTGGCTTCTGCTGAAACCAGGAACGAAATTCCATCTGGCCCAAGGGTTCTCACATCAGACCTTTGCTTTCTGTGGCCTGCATTAGGTAGATGAGCAGGTAGCCCCTTTTAAACATAACCTTCCAGTTTCTTACTGCTTATAGACATTTTATTTTCATTTGTTCTTTAATATTCTGCTTGCTTTTAAAGCCATGGCGTGTTTTTTACTTTAAGAAACTTTTGCACTAGGAAGTCTCTGTTGCATAATACTTTCTGTTTTTAAAGATTTCAAAATGAAGCTCAGGGGGTTGAAAATGGGAGTCCTAACAAAGAATTAAAACATGCTTCTAGAAACTATTAGATTTAAAACATTTGCTTTTGGATTCTGTCCAAGAAGAAACTGAATTACTAGATGCAATATTACTTTATTCACCACATTTTGACTCCTTCTTTGTCTTTGGTGACTTCCTGGGAGATTTGAAAATGAAAATGAATAAGCAAGGGAAGGGGAGATCAACTGGGACTCTAAATGGCCAACTGAATATCAGAAACTCTGCTGGTCATTTTCATGGTAATGTCCTGGACACTAGGATGCTGGTGGCAATAGTTGTTGCTTAGTGACTGAACTCTCTCTAGATGTTGTCAACCTATACCTAAAGCTTAACCCTTAGAATACAGTAGTTTCAACACCAACCAATTTTCTACTGATTTCTTTCTGCTTAGAAGGTTGTAGAATTGAACCAATACAACAATAATTGGATTGCATAGTAAAACCAGAATTTCTAAGAAAATAATTCCTGTTGCCTCTGACTTTAATATTTGCCATTTTATTAATGAAAATAATAGTCAGTTGCTTCCCTAGGTTGTTCATAAACTTCGGGAAGAAAGATAGGAAGATGCAGTGTGCTTTGAGGATTGTATAGTGGTTATTGGGGTCTAGTATGTTTTTCTGATCCACTCAAAATCACATTTTGTTATTTCTTTAATACTAAGACATTCTATTCTTCACATATTCTTATGGTCTACAGGGTTTAAAATTCTAAACTTTGGACATATATCTTAATGCATTAAAATGAAATGGAAGAAAATTATATGCAAGGCACCATATTTGCACACAGGAAATGCAATTTAAAATTAACATTACAAATTAATTAACAGCAGAAGGTATGTAATGATGAAGATAATATTGCATGTGCTGAGTTTCATTTTGAGTAAATGGCATGTTCAACATGGCATATATCTCCTAGTAATTTTATGCCGGAGAAACAGTGTGATTTGCTGACATTTAGGAAAACTCAATTGGGACAGTTATGTTAAGTATTTAGCCAAAGCTGTATAGGTGAATGTTTTCCATGTAATAAATCAAACAAATCTGTGGGCCCTGAAATGTATCGATGTTGATCCACTTCTGTTCCTGCTGATTTCAATTGGATGTTTGCAGTAGATTTAAATGGAGCAGGAGTAAGCTAACTGTATTGTGAGCTGGAGCATGCACTTCTGCTTTAAAAATAGTATTCACAAGGAATCCTAACAACCTCCTGTTATTTAAGAGGTAGCTACAAAACAGAGAGTTCTTAACATGGAAAAAATTGACTCAGCTTGCCCAGTGTAGCTGTATCAGTGCCAGATAGTAGATGGGTTTTGGCTCTGTGATTAAGTGCACTGGTTATTGGCCTGTGGCCTGACATTTCAACCTGCAAGTCACATCTTGATTTTATCAGTTCTAAAGGTTACTGCAGAGGTATGGACTGTTGGATGGTTTTAGTAAGGAGTAAGAAATTTACCCCTCAGATTGGTAACATTTTCATGTAGAGAAAGCTTTTTTCCTTTGTACACAGAGTGCAGAGTATGTACATCCTCAGAGGCTGGGGTGCCAAGGTGATTGCAGATCTGTGTACAAACCACTCGGTATTCTTCTGTGACATGCTGGATGTTACCTATTTTGGGCCTTGCTGTTCCCTTACATACAAACTGTTCTTGTTAACATTAACTAAAGGCTCCAAGGTACTTTGTAACCCATAGTTGTGTACAATTGTGTATCTAGGCATCATCCCAAAAACGTAAGTGTGAAGTTCCTTTGAGTCCTTTGCCAACTAAAATCTAATCATCTGTCGAGTTTTATGATGTGTCTGTGGATTGTTTCAGTATCAGTGCAGAAAAAGTGATGAAGAATGAGAAAAGGAGAACATTTAGAGGGTGATAGAAAGAGAACATCAGTGTTACAATGGACATTGTAAATTAATACTGGAAATATAATTCAAGGTTTAATCCTAATCTTAACCTTTTAGCTTCATTTCTTAATTTGTTCCTGCCAAGTCCTTCCTGTCCTGTGTTTAAAATCATAACAGACTGTATTTAACTATGATTTATATCCTGCATTCACTGACTAATCCCCCTTTAATCCTCCAGTTTATGGTCTTCTAAATACCTTAATCTGGATTATAAATTTCAATAATGAATATCAGATAATATGTTTGTTGTATTATCAGAAATAAGATTTTTTAACTGTATTTTGAAAGATATAATGTAGTTACTGAAGAATGCATTTAAGAAATAGTAGAGAACTGGACTTGAGATTTACATGCATTTGGAGGCTAACCTGATGAACTCCAACATGTGTAAATACATATATTTACATATGTTTAAGGAAGCCCTTAAATATGGCCCTTAACATTTGTATTTACATGTTTACCTCTACCAAGTAGCCTTAGAAGTGTTATGATCAGTCCATGTCTTCCAGTGAAAAACAAGGGCTTGGGAAGGGAAGGTCACTATATCCACATGCTGATTTACAACTACAGTTTCTCTTCTGAGACCGTAAGAGGGTTTACCCTTAGTGTCTCTTCCTGCAACATTTTATGATGTATCAAAATTCTCTAAAACACAAAGTCATGTCCCACAAACCAACAGGAGATGTGGACTTTCAGTCATTACCAGTCTTGCTCAGAGATTAGTAATCTATGAGACGCGGGTAAAAACTTGACTCATTTTGTACTTTATCAACAACTGTTTCTGTTATGAATATCTTTTAACAGGGAATTTGAAGTTCACTCTTTTACCTGAAAGCCTTATAATAAAAGTGGGCTGAAATAGAAGTGCAGTGGGTATGCTTTCTGTGTGTCATTCCAAGAGACTAGGGCTTGCATTACAGAATCTTCTCTTACTCTTTACCTCTGTTAGCAGTAGAGAGTTTCATAGGTCTGTGAGACTGGCTGAACCAGTATATTTAATCTTTATGCAGGTGCAGGACTGTCATTATTAGTGATGCAGACCCCAGAAAGACAGGACTTCACCCTCCAGATCTCATGTTAAACTTGTTGAATTAACAATTCTTGGAAAAAAGAAAATGTTAAAAATTGGTGGAGCTGAATTTAGCCATTTAAACACCAGGTTTCTCCTTGATTTTTCCAAGAATTGTTCAGATTAGCTCCCAGAGAATTAGCATGTGCTTTGTGTGATTACAGCTTTGGTTATCCTTCTGGTTCTTAACTGGTTTCACTGAGCTTGTGTAGTTATAAATTTCAGGCCCTTGTCACACTCATTTAATGGAATTTAATATTTTTAAAAACACTTAAGCATCCCAGTCATCCAGACAGATACTTATACATCCTTCAAGTAGGATGTACACTTGTCCATACCTATGTACATACACATACATACATTTGCGGCCTTCTGTGGCCGCATATCATAGCATCTCTTGTAGGATAAGCTGTTATATCTATGTGTACGTATCTAAACTTGACAGCAAATCTGATAATACATAAGTAATAAAAAAGAATAGATTATGTGAGGCAAATACCAAGAAACAGCACACATTATGCAATAATAATGCCAATGTTTTTGAAGGACTGTATGGTTGATTTATTAGTATTGCTGTGAATAGTAGCATCATTTACCATGTGAAATGCTGGTTCCAAACAAACATATGAAAGACTTTGTCCCCAATCCCCAGCGTACTTACAGAACTATTTCAGGCACATAGAATACTTGGGTGTACAATACCCGCCAAAACCCCAATGAAGTTGTAATAAAATCTGTAGGGGCAGACTGGCTTTCAGACTTAAGTGTGTGTTCAGTGGAGAATGGGAAGAGGAAAGAGGCATTTGATTAGGAAGAGAAATTACGGGAAAAAAAGAAATGGCAATATCAAAAGGACTAAAACCAGGTACTAAAACTTACAGCTTCTTTTCCTAAAAATCTTAGGTCTTTTGTCCTGCTCTTCGTGCAGTCATTATAGCCAGTGATGAATACAGAAACCATCTCCAAATTCTTTGGAGCAAAAGCCCCCAAGAAAGATTTTCAATACTGAAATTTTGTGTTTAGTGTTCTGGCAAGTGATACAGTTTTCATAAATTCTTAAAATTGATAGAGTGCCCTCTTTAAAGTGAAGCTTGTGGGATACTTTTCACTTGTGAAAAATTGACCTTTTATATAGATGGTAAAAAAGGCTTCCTTCATGGGCAGCATTGGAAGTGTCTCCGAAAGCATCCAGCACATACCTAATGAAAGCATGCAGATTTGTATTCCCGACTAAGTTAATTGCTTCTTAAGATGTCACACCAGAAGGGCATTTTTTTTTGAGAACCTGTTATAAGAAATCAAACTACCTTCTCATCATGGCCACATTTTCATCAGTGCAACAACAGAAAAGTAAGCTGTCTTCACATAAAATTAATCGGTGGCTGTGTGTTAGAGAGAATTGCCAAAGGCTAGGAAAATTTGTTAGTTACAAAGATAAAAGTTTGAGAGGAAGGGTGTAAATGTTTGTTCCAAAATCTTTTATCACTTACGTAAAACAACAGAGTGAAATAGCAGAAAAGACGATACAGATCAGCACTTTTCTTAGATAATAGCCCTTTTAAAATGGAATGAAGTCATGTTATTAACCCCAAATAATATTCTGAAAGGCTATCCTAGCAGAATGTACATCAGCTGTTAGATTACTTCATTCCTCCACAACAGTTGTGCATCTGAAAATAGCTTTCAAATGAAAAGAGGCAACTACAAAAGGATTAGTTACCATAGGCAGCATGATAGTCCCACAAGATTATTTATGGCAAAACACCCAGAGACAAAGCTGTAAGAGTTAAACTATGATTAAAAAAATATATTAGGGAGGGCTAGAAGACATTGCATATACAGTAAGCTGGGTTCAGCGCTATACCATTTCTGTGTATTTCATCCATAATGGCTGATGCTTGTTGTTTCCTTTCTTTGACCATGGCAGAATGTGATAACATTGTGATTTTCTGATAGGATTTTTCCTTGCTGAAAAAAAAACAACACATTTTTACAGTTGAGCCAGCTTGCACAATTTGGCCAGCTTTAATTTCTAATAACTCTTTAGAATGGTTGAATAGTGAAGTTAGTTATTTCTGATTTAGAAATACTGCACTTTTAATTGTGTGAAATGCACTGACAGTTCTTGCTTGCAGACAGATGCAAGGACGTGATTCTGGTGGATAGAAAATGCGAAGGAATGGTCTTTGAGTTGTTCGCAGAAATTCTGTACCAAAATCAGTGTCAGTGGTCTAGGCCTTCTCACATCTACACACTATTAAAAGATGTAAATTCATAACTAGCACTTTAATTACATCTTGGTTTATGACTTCATAAATATTACATTTTGACATTTCTTAATCTAGTGAAGAACTTGAGGAACTAATAGAAACACCCTGGCATCTTTAAAGAAACTGCATTTCTGACTAAGTAAGAAAAATAAACGTATTTTGGATTGCAGAGTCAAGAGGTTACATAAATGTTTTCTATATGATAGTTTGTAGGACAGACAATGTCAAAATATCTCAGGAAACAATACACTTACCCTAGTGTTTTGTTGTGTAGAAAAAAAGCGATCTCCACCCTTTAGTTGAAGCTTCCAGAGTTAGTTACGTTACAGGGATGACCTGCCTGGTCCAGGATGGTTTCTACCCTTGTGCTTGGATCTGCATGGTACCTAGTACCAAGACAAACTGGGGGCTGATACTCTTCAAAGGGATTGGCATCCAGCTGACATCAACTAGTTATATATAGAATCAAACACTCTAGCCACTCATATCTTCCTGGCAAAAGGAGAGAACAGAAAAGATTCAACTGCACCCACAACAAAGGGAGTTTATATCTTTTTCAGAGCTTATTGGAAGATTTAATGGAATGCTCCCCTCATACTTGCACAGATCATCTCCTCGTCACCTCTGAGAATAATAACCTCCATGCTATAACCAGGAAAGGAACATTTAAAAATACAATGTTAAATATATGGATGGGCAAGACAGATGAGAATAGCATAGGCTAATCTTTTAGTGAAAGATGAAACCATGCTTCAATAGTAGCTGATGGCTACAGTCACAGATGGCTGATACACAAAGTCTGTTCTGAAAAAGAAATGTGAATTTTTCACTGTTACATGTGGCAGGGGCTAACTGTTCAAAACACACTCACTCCTCAAATCCAGTTATTCAAAAATCTCGTAGTTTTGTTTGTGCCTTAAGAACAGAAACCTGCAGGAATTTGAAGCTCAATAATATTCAGCATTCTGGGATACTGTTGTGTCATTTTACCAAAAAAATGTGTGATATTGAAAGTACAGATATTTCATAACAGCAACCAACATTGGACAGAAATAAGAAGTGGCAGAAGGAAACATTCTCCCTTTGCCCCCTGTCAGAAGGCAGCTAGCTGAATCATGAGACAGTAAAAGCAAGATGAAGTTTTTATGCTTTGGGTTTGGGCTTGTTCTACGAAGTTTCTTTTTCTCATGGAAAATTACGGGGTTGTTTCACTTGGAGGATTCATCAGGAAATTACTTGGATCCTGATACAACAGGAGAAAGAAATTATGACTGCAAATGGAATCTGGATGGTAATAAAATGTACCAACAGTGCACACAACTTTTTGATTGAGAAGCACTCTGATACAGGTAAAATGGATGAGTCTCATGCAATGTCCTAAAAGCCTGCTTGTCCAACCATAAAATTGCATTATTTGTAACTAAAGCTTTCTAGTCCTAGGCTTAGCTTTTCAAGACTTTTTTTCTGAGATCCTTGCTATCTGTGCCCCAAAGCAGTGTTAATTTTAATCCTCACTATCAGAATTTACCTGCTGCTGTTACTCATTAGTAATCCTTTTCCAGTTTTTCTGATTGGATCGGTCAGCTTTGACGCTACCAGCAAGCATGGTCAGGGTCTTGGTTGAATGTTATCTCTTCAATGGAAGACCAAGGTTATTGTCAGTGGTTCACCACAAAGCTGTCAAGTGGCATTGCAGGCAAGTCTGTCAAGGGTTCATGATACTCCTATTTTCATTAATAGCTTCAGTGAAGTAGAGAACGTCAAAGAATGCCAACCTAGGAAAATTACAAGTGATCTGTAGGAAAGAATATAAATGTTAACTTGATGAACTGGAAGAAAGTAAAACCACATCCAACTGAAAGGGTAAAGTGGGCATTCTGCTGATTGACACTGAACTTTTCCTTAAACTTGAATTTTTGATCCAGGAGAAATTAGCAAGAGGCATCCCAAATGGGGATGTGTTTAGTCTATCCCAATTTTTGTTAACTAATAGGTTAAAAATACACTAGGAAGCTAAATTGTGCTGTTACACTATTGAAACGTGTACAATTCAGTCAGCTGTTACTTCTGGATCACAGAAGCTTTTGAGAATGGTAGAATCAGCCTTCAAAACTACACTGAAAAATTCTTGAAATAATTCAAAGTCAATAAAATTAAGAGATAAAATGCAAAGTAATTGCTCATAAAAAGGGAAAATTGATTGCAGGGAAAGGAACTGAGGAATAACTGCCAAAACCAATTTGGCAGAATAAATCATAAAATAAGCATTAGTCACTAGTGCAGTATAAAACAAATGCAAATACTTTGAGCTTTCTGCACAGACTATCGGAAGGAAGATTATTGAATGTTACTGACTTTGAGGAGCTGGAATATTTTGATTAAGAAAGATGTAATGCTGTGAAGAACTGAATAATATCCAGGCAACACATCCTAAAGAATATTACCTGTGAGGAAAGAGTTGGTTTGTTTGGCTTAGCAAAGATTAGAAGGAGATGAGTCATGATAGCAGTCTCTTCACATGGCAAATGAGTCTGTAGTCTAGTCTCCAATCTTGTGCACAAAGTTTGGCAAATAACCAGCTTATTTTCTATCAGAAGGACAGACAACGTATTGGGAACTTTCTTCCTTGGAGAACCAGAACATTTAGCAATGTGGAATGCACATCCTTAGCAATTCTTATAAGCAGGTAGGTTAGGCATACTGGTCCTGCTTTAGAGCATTGGTATGAACCTGATGACTTTGCATTTCACTTTCAGCCTTAATTGTTGTGAAATTCACAGATACGCTCTAGATAGGAGTAACCGTTGTTTAACAGTCTCACCAGTTAACCTATTGCATTGGTGGTTTGCCTTTCGTTTGAATTGATACTGAAATTAGCTTTTATATCTGCGGTTTTATTTCCAGCCCTTCGCATCCAGGAGGTTCCTCTTTGGCCTTCACAAAGGGATAGTACTCAGATTTCACTTACACAGACGTTTTGAAGCTTTCACTTATGTATTCAGGACCCACTTCTGATTTTGTTTTCAATGTCTGAATAGCTGAATGATGAAATAATGTAAGAATATCAGACGTTACATTTGGTGGCCCCAAGGACAAAATGCGAACACAGACACTGTGTGATGTTTGTGATTCTTATGCATGGGTCCAAATGCTTATGACAATACCTGTGGTTCAGCGAAGTGCTTCAGATCAGAGTTTTAAGAATGATTTTAGTACTTTTGTATATTTTGAAGCCATTTTCTATTTTATGTGTTGTCACCTACCACATTGTTGAACTTCAGAAGTATATTCTGTTCTAAAGAAAAAGCAGTAATAGCAACCTACAGATGACACAACCTGAAACTTTACTGACGGATATTTTTATCTGTAAATTTTATCATTCAGAAGTTTAACTTTGAAAAACTATGTACAATGACTGTACTAGAATATGATTTACCACTTCCTTCTGTGTCAAGATTTTGCCGTCAACTGAAACAGATGTAAGCATATGTTATTGCAGTTGAAATAAAGAATGTTTAACTGTCATAGCTGCAAAACTAGAGCTCATCCTGTTGAATGCTGTTTTCTTTTACAATGCTCAGAGAAGTTCAGGGCACATAGAATATAACAGGTTCCTAAAGCATAATTTGTATATATACACGATGAACAGAATGTCCATGATAATGAGTAAAGGTTAAAGAAGGTGAAAGAATTACAGTACCATGTGACATCATAATAAACATTAAATCTTGCATTTCACTGAGAAGCATTATTTAGCAAGTGGAAAACTGGAAGGATTAAGTCAGCCTGTGAAGAAGCACCACATTTACCTGTCTTCTTCCTTTAGGTCATTATTATTTAACCAAGTAAGACTTTTCCTTCCAGTATTGTCTTTTCCAGCACCTTGTGAGATCTTTCCATTCACACTGTTTCCCCTGAATTGTATAACTGACCAGAAAGGAGTCCCAGACTGCAGGTAGAAAAAGCCTGAACTACATACAGTCATTCACTTCTGTAAGTAATTTCTCTTTCATTTTCTCACTTTTTCTTTCCCTTGCTTTCTTTTTCTCTTCAACATGGAAGACAATGAGTTAATGAGTTGTCTCTCAAACAAGACTTAATTTATAGACAACTTAAATGCTGAATAATGCCTTAGTGGTTGCTTAATTCATCCTGAGACTGTGACTGCCATATGTGCTTAATTTTAATCCTTGTATTTAAATCCATGAACTATTCAGGGTATTAGCGTTAATATATATATGTGAAGTCTTATGCACAATATGAGTGAAATCAAGACGTTCAGGGATTAGATATGTCTGTAAAAAAGGGGGCTGTAAGTACTACACTTACAGTAACAAAGTCACTGCTCAATTAATGACTTAACTGATGTTTCTGTATTCTGTATCTGTCTTATCTTCAGACAGATATTTGCAGGTATAGCTGTTACTGTGAAACATTTGACTGGAGCCAAAGAATAAATAGGCAGAGATAAACTACCAACATTTGGGTTTGGTTTGGTTTGTTTTTTTTTCTTTTACATTAAACTGGTCCTTATAGATGTGGAGGTCAAAAAAGCATTGCAAAAATCAGAGATGTGGGAGTTTTACTTCTAAAAAGAGGTCCACTTCCTTCTTTTGCAGTGCTTAATTTCAGTAGTAGTCATAATAAAAGTCTTACACTTTTTAAACGCAGACAAGTGGAAAATGTTCCCCAATTTGCCTCACAGTAGATTTTCATGTGTGTAAATGACATGTTTAGTTTATGCTCAAGTCAGTTAATCCATAACAAAGAAATGAATAGAAGTAAAGGCTGGCATTAGGAGAGATGTGACAAGCAACAAGTTGCTAAAGGAAGCCTGTATTAGATTGTATTTGCTAATACAAAAATCTTAAAGAGGCCTGACACGTTTTCTGTCACAGGTTTTTCCAGTTTGTACTTTCTGCCTCTCACACACTGAGTAATTTTCTTTGGCAGTTCTCCCACCTTCAGGAAAATCTGCAGACATGTCTCTCACAAATTTAGCATCATCTAGCTGAATGAATGGGTTTTGACAGTAGTAGGGAGGTTTATTATGTCTTTGTAAAAGTTAAATCCTGAAAAATATAGACCTATAATCCTGCTTTTACTTAAATTCTGAAGTTGAGCTAGCTAAAACCTCCCACGTGTGTTGTGAATGAAATGAAGTCCTGGTATTGTTATTAATTGCCATGACATACGCCTTGCATTCTGACATAGGCAGTACAAGGTTCACTATTTTCACTTCTAAATTTTGATTTGTTTGAATGGAAAAAAAGTAAAAATTGTAGAATTGTCTAGAAAATGCTTCCCTGCTAATGGAGAGTGTGGAACATTTTTGTGAATATTTTCAGTTTTTTCAGTTTAAGGAAAAAAAAAAGTATTAAGTGTTTTCATTTCAATTACATGCTGGATTGGTACGTTCTCTGTAGATCCATTGAACAGACTGGCAAGAGATTGATACAATTGAGGTATTGACAATCATGTGATCAATGATGTAGAACATATTGGGTAGACTTTTCAAAGTGTTGTTACTGTTGTCTTTCTGTTCAAGAGCCAAAGACTATCACAATTTTTGGGGAGATATTCTAAGATTGACTATTCTCATCATTTTTTATAAAAGAGAATGGGAAGGTTTATTTTGTAGAGTTGACATTTGCTGCATCACACGTACTAACAATTTATGTAGAAAGCTTGCAAAAAGAAACAACCCACACAAACCAAGCAACCAAACAAAAAAAAACAACAACAAAAAAACCCCAAAACCAAACCAAACCAAAAACCCACCAAAACAAGAACTCATCCTTTTTCTAAAGGAGGATGACAGGTAAATGTTGCCCTTGTTCACAGGCTTACAGGCTGGCTTAATCATCTTAGGTTGCCATGTGTATATAATAGTACTTCCTCTCGTTGAAGTACATGGTTTGATAGGTATAACTCATTGGAGACTGGATGTGTATTTGGCTGAAGTTAAATAATCCATAATAATATGTACAAGAAGCAAGGAGTGGCATTTTTTCCATACTGTGGGACTCTCTTGCATTTATTATAGTCATATTAGAAATACATTTTCTGTATGGAGGTGGTGATGAGAGAGCTTCATTTTTTCATGGAGGCACAGTATCGCCTCCATTTTATACTAAGAATGGTACAATTGCTTCAGCAGCTTCAGGAATGCTGTAGTACTGCAGGGATGGTTGTAATTGGGGCGACAGATTAAGGATGACTTTAAGATTTATCACTTGACAGTTGGAAATAAGTCCTTTTTATACTGCATTTTATTCTTCTTTTTCCTTATCCAGTAAATAAAATAGATTTACTGTAGATGCCTTCCTTAAGGGACCTGGATACCTGACAATTATATTTTCTTCACTTTTGTTCCTGGAACTGTGCTTTTAAGGGGAAGCATTCCAAAAGAAAAGTTATTTCAAAGAAAGGGTTTTCCATTCTGCCAGGGTGCTGTGCTGCTTCTGTTTATTACAGTGCCAAACATCAAATTGGTAGAGTGTCTTGGAGCTTTTCTTTTTGAAGGTGTAGGGTGAAATCTTAGTGCAAAATATGTTTCGTAATGGTAAATATGTAGTATGTTCTTAAAGTATTTCAAGATGCAGATCCAACACGTGTCTGATTTTGATGAACTCCATTGATGCTATTAGATATGCTGCTTAATTTCAGACTTAACTTTCGTAGCTTTGTATTGGCAATTCCAACCAGTCAGAATGAAGATCCATAATCTGGACAGCAGTTTATAAATACTGTATGATTTTAACTGCATTACAGGGAGGGTACATACTCATTTGTATGTAACATGCACTTCAGGCATCTTTTCAGTTTTCTGAAAAGAAACTAATGGAAAACTGAGATTCTTGGGAATGTGGGAGCTGGAAGTTAAAAAAAAACCAAAAACCAAACAAACAGAAAACCCACGCACACAACCGAACAAAAACCTTTGAAATTTAAGATGAAATCCTGAAATCTGAATAGCACTGCTGTCCTGGCTCTGATTTGCTGCTCTTTGTCAGAGAAAAAGATGCTTGCCTTCTTCGTGTCCATTTGTAATTGCTTTCTGTCTGCTAAGGCAGCTACAAGCTTGGCAATTTCACCTGGTGGTGCTCATTATGCAAGTACCTTTTCAGTAGGAGTTTGCAGACAGTCGCTGAAGTCCCATCAGATGACAAAACTTTGCATGTTTCTTCCTTTTCCCTTAAACTACTGAGAATCAGAGCTGTCTCCAGAAAAGTTAGCTGAGTACAGCTCTTGTTTGTGAGAGTAGAAGCAGGACCAAAGCCAGGCATGGCAAGCATGTGTCTTGTAGTCATGCTATCATGATCAGCAGCACTGGTGCAGACTCAGCCACAGAGGTGTTCAGGTCAAACATTGCCTTCAGTTTCACAGTCTAACTTTGCAGTAGATCCAGTGGTTAAGCTGTTCTGCCACTCCCAAGAGCTCCTCAGCCTATGTGTTATGAAGTTTGTCTGAAAGTGTGCTAAAATCTCTCAACAACCAATTCTGAAGTCAGTCATCAGGCTTAAAGTGTTGCTCTAACTTCTGTAAATTTGGTGGTTTGAAACTAACTCAGAGAAGACAACAAGACTTGTTACAAGCAGGGCAAGTGTCTTTATATGTGGTGTACAGTTCATACGTTTTCAAGTCAGGACAGTGTGAATTCTTAAAAGCAAGCAAGAGAGCAAAATTCCACCAATTAAAGATCAGCCTTAAAATGGTAAGCACTGGTAAACAAAGCTGAGAATAATCAGTAGGAAAAGTAATTTTTGGTTTAAATGAAAATAAACTCCAGATCCTACCTGTAAACAACTTCAGTTTTATGCATGCTTGGTCTACTGGTTGATACGGGGTTACAGTTCCTGGACTAATTGAAGCATAAGTTCAAGTATGCTTCAGCAGAAGGGTGGTCTACAAAATCAGAGCTTCTAGAACTAAAGTTGAACAGAAAGAAGAGTATTTGAACTATTTTTCTTACATCCAGGCATGAGCTATATCTAGCCTGTGTTTAGTAAGTATGGCTTATATATCTTTTCACAGAATCCCAGAATCCTAAGGGTTGGAAGGGACCTCGAAAGCTCATCCAGTCCAGCCCCCCTGCGAGAGCAGGGTAACCTAGAGTACATCACACAGGAACTTGTCCAGTGGGCCTTGAATATCTCCAACATAGGAGACTCCACATCCCCCCTGGGCAGCCTGTTCCAGTGCTCTGGCACTCTCACAGTAAAGAATTTCCTCCTGATGTTCACATGGAACCTCCTGTGCTCCAGTTTACACCCATTACCCCTTGTCCTATCACTGGACATCACTGAAAAGAACCTGGCTCCATCATCCTGACACTCACCCTTTACATAGCTGTAAACATTGATGAGGTCACCCCTCAGTCTCCTCCAAGCTAAAGAGACCCAGCTCCCTCAGCCTCTCCTCATGCTGAAGTAATTTTAAACTGGACATAAAAACTGCCACCCTGAGAATATCAGCTTAGTCTAAAGGCAAAGAACTTGAGGTGGAGTTGCAGCTCAGTAGGAACACTATGGCATGATCTCACAGGAACTGTGGTAGCAGGACACAGTCAATAAGGAAACAAAAGGAAAAACAAAAAATTGATCAGGTGGCCAAGTATTTTCTTAGGAAAAAGTTGGCAGGAAAACACCCTTTTATTTAAAAACCCAGTACAAATAAGGTGGGAAAGCTTCCTTTAATGCTTCCTTCTTTTTCCACCCTTGACAACAGTTACCAACAATTGACTTGCTTCGAAAACAGGCGGTCTGACTGGCAGCCATAGGTGGCCCTGCTGTGAAAACATTTTTGTGGCTAATACTAATAACTTCATGGTAACCTTTGCCATCCAGCAAGAAGCACTCTAGAGAAGATTAGCACAGTAACTGTTTTGTTGCTGGTGTGTTTCAATTATTTAAAACCCTTTTTCTTGAAACAAATATATAAAGCAAGCACATTTTCTCTGAGATACAAAATAAACAGATGAAGACAGATGGTACAAATAAAAGAAACAAGCCATATTGCACAACTTTCTTCAGCATATGAATAGATAGTATAAACCTGTTACAGGAAAAGTTTGTTACAAGAAAATTATTGTCAGAAGTCTTACATCTAAATATCTTCTTTTTTTTTACCAGTTTGCTAAAATTAGATGTCCCATATTTAATGTTTTTCCTCCATTGGTACTCTGTAGAGAATGTCATCTTGCCTAAGACCTCTGTATGTACTTCAGTGTCAATATTCCTTTAGAATCTCAGGTTTCATTTGCCACTTCCTCTAATTCTTTCCCCCAGCTGATAAACTTACTGGGGTATAAACTTATTTGGGTATATCTTTTACCCATACAGGGGTTTTTTAAGCCAACTGACTCCTTCCAGGATGTAGAACATGGCCTCTTCTGTAATCCTGATCTCTATCCAGAGGTTATAATCTAGAATTTTCTTCTTTTAGTTTATTCATATTCTAGGCAGATTCTTTTATCTACATGAAGAATATAATCTAGCATAACTTCTAGTTACTGCTTTCACAAGGCCCTAGAGTGTATCCGCTTTGTTATAACCATTAACTGAAAAAAATTTTGCTATTTTCCTTTGATGAAAATAAGAAAGTCTCTTTTCCTTACTAATAAAAAATGTTTTTTCTACTTGGTTTATGATTAATCCTTGACTGAATTCTTCCTAGCGCTAGAAATACAGAAACCAGATCATAGGACAGTCCTGCAGCTTCACGACCACCTAATATGCCTTATCACAGAACTTAAATATAAATGTGAATTATACTGGCAACCATTCAACCACAAGAATTGATGATAACAAATGTAGCAGCTACTCAAAGTGCTAGTTATTTTTTCATTAGATATTCCTTATTTTCCCTTAAAACATGTCCAAGCGTAATAGAACAAAGTGGGTGAAGTCAATTTTATAAACTTAGTGAACAGATTAATTTCAGAGTTGACATATTTTCCAAATGTACTTTCTAAGAATATTTTCTAAATGTTTTCCACTGTTGTACTGGTTAAGGGTCAGCTAAATATCCTACCGGGGGATATACTGTGTTGCAAGCACAGTAGATCTGTAGAGTTTATGGGCTTTTTGATTTGTAGGAGTTGCCTGTATGTTTTCTTTAATGAAAGTATCTGACATAAAAAACCTCAGGCTGTGCCACATAGCTGAGATTTCCTTCTTGGCGAGTAAACCAAACATTTTTGGTCTGTTGATACTTTTTGCCAGTGATGTAGGGGTTAAACTTGTGAGATGCATGTTAAGTTCCTGGCAGTGTTCAAGGCCAGGTTGGACGAAGCCTTGCGTGGCATGGTTTAGCGTGGGGTGTCCCTGCTTATGGCAGAGGGGTTGGAACTGGATGATCTTAAGGTCCTTTCCAACCCTGGCTATTCTATGATTCTATGAAGTTGTAGGTTCAAGTTCTGCCACCTCTGGCCTGGGAGGTAACTTTTGTGTGGTGAGGAAATTAGACATCCACTGCATCTGCTGCAGTCCAGTTTCATTGGAGGTAAACAGCTTTTCTCCAAGCACATAACACTGTCTGCATCTCCTAAATGGAATTTAGACTGTAGCTTTGCTACAGGCTTTATGGACAAAGAATAGCTGTGATAGCCCAGCTACTGTGTCTCTAGTTCCCTCCTTAATGCAGCAGTGAAGCAATCTGCAACTGCTATGTCACTGAGAGATGGGTTTTCTCCGTGTCTTCCTGCCTGCAATCACAGAGTCCCTCATTGGAGTCATAGTGCTGAAGCCTTCCTTGACACACTGCCATGAGAGAGGAAGGATGAAGAACATCACCCCTCTAGAAGCCGTTCTCCTTGCTGAGTTGCTGCCTGGAGCAGAAAGGACCTGTATAATTTTGTATCCCTTTCTCAAGTCACTGTGTGGTCTGTAGTACAGGTTTGAAAGGTGATCCCAGAGACTGGCAGACCTTAACTAAAAATCCTCTTTCTTGATGCAGACGTTATGTAGGAATGCCTGTGACCAGGCACCTTATTTTGTTTTACCAGAAAATGGATGAATAATAACTCTTGCTGCCCTGAGAAAAAAGTTGTGAACATGTGTTAGAATCCCTTGAGTTGAGGTGAGGTGATCCTGGAAACTTCAGCACAGTTCCAAGACAAGTGTGATCCTGGGTGACTGGTTTGTTTCCAAGACACTTGTTCATCTGGGTACAGTTGCTATTTGGAAGTGTTTCGTACTAATGTCTCAAAGTCTGGAGGAGCCTTCAGTCCTGACATAGGGCAACTCTGTTAACCTTGCTTTATCCTTGGTTGTTTGGGGCAAGGCAGCTCTTGTACTCATGGGTATCACTAAGTTTTAGGCCTTAGTGTCACAGACATCATAAAGAATAGTATCTCATACTTATGAGGTAGGAATTTGTCATGCAGTGGATATTCTGTTATTGGGTGTAGTAGTTTTTAATTCTTCTTCCTTAACATACCCCTGATGCTATGCTCACAAGAATATTTTGTTTAAATGAGAATAAATTAGGGGAAATCTATTTGTGATTTAAAGTAGCTGAGCTCTCCCTCAGTGGCAAAGCTCCTGTTCACTTCAGAGAGAGCAGGCTCGTGTCTCCTTTCAGAGACATGCAGCATATTTCAGTAAGTATGCATTACATAACTTGCCCCACATTTCTTTCTCTTTTTAGTATCCCAGTGTTAGGAAAATTATGTTCTCATTAATCATCTTATTCTGTGAAAAGAAATTACCTTCTGCTGCCCTTCCTGCACAGGAACTTACTTGAATCCAAACAAGTATATATACATGATTAGTTCAGGGAAGGGAGTATCAGCTAATGGGGGTTTTGCTTCTGCAAAAGTATGAAACCAGGATTTGTCTCTGTACTCAGTGGATTGCAATGCTGTGTGGTAGTGTCACTTGCCAAATAAGATTTTCCCTTCAGCACATGCATAGCTTCTTAGAATGTCAATGGAAACCGTGTGCATTCACTGCAGGGAGACCTGCAGTTGAGTATTAAATGTAATGCTGAATCCTACAACATATTGTATCTTATCTGCATGTGAAAACATTTTGGCTGGAAAAGCCATAGTTGCTAGAGAGCACCTGTACAATTGGGAAAAACCAGCAGGCCTCTAAATTCCTGTTTAAGACTGTCACCAACTTTGCAGGGACTGTTTTTAGAAAACATTTAAAATCTAGATGCCTCAAATTACATGTGCAGCACCATAGTCAGGCTACAAAACAGTGGGCTGATTTTAAGACATGATGGGCTTTGTGTGTTTTACTGTTTACGGATCTCAGCACTTCTGAAAAGTGAGTAATTTTATTAACATGTTTTGGACATGAATTTAGTGACTTACCCAACAGTATAAATATAGAAGCTAGGTTATTTTTAGACTTCACAGTGTGATACTGAGTGAAAGGACTTTTGAAGCAGGGATTATTAGTTACAAAGCCACAAACTTGGACCAACATTTTTCAATAACTGTTGATTTGCTCTTATTCAGGACATTAGTTGGGAAGACTGAGATAGCAAGTTAAAGGCTGCCTGCAGATGATCTGATGGGAGCAGATCCTATATCTAGAGCTTTTCTTCAGTGAAGAGATCTGAGGAAACGTTGTCCTCAGGGTAGATTGAATTTTCTTTTCAAGTACTTGTAAGAAATTAGTAGTCTATATAGTTTGAATTCAGGATAACTTGTACATGGAAAATCAGTTTCTTATTTGACCTCTGCAGAAAGATAACCTGCTCTTGTGGAAGGGCACATGTTATAGTTTGGAAACTAAATATACAATGCTCGGAAAGAACAGAACTTTCAATACAAAATACGTTAATTTCACGCAGACCAGTACTTAAGAATTAAGATTTTCTGCTGACTTCTTCAGTTTTGTGGTGAGAAATGAAATCCTTATGTACTGGAGGCAGCAGAGATTAAGAAGTCATCTAAATAAACCTTCTGGTCATCTTCAGCTGACCATCATGTGACCAAAACAACTGATGTTACGTTGCAACCATGCAATATTTGCAACCATGCAATATTGGTATTGAGTGTCAGTTAGCATCCGGGCTTGTGGGGCAGGGACACCTAGATGTGTTTTAAAAACGACCAGTGATTATGTGTTTAATAAAGTAGCAGAATTACTGTTTATTAGTAAGGTGACACTTCTAAAGCTGCAAGTCGACCTTTGTCATTTGTGAAAGTTCTTCTCAAGGTGTTTTTGCTTAGGCAGATGCAATATTAGCAGAGAATTAGTAGGGTATGTTGGTTTTGTGGTTTATCCAGAATTAGAAATGAGATGTAGACCTAATTTTTGATGTTATAGTCTGGCTGTACTTGGTTTTTGTTTGGTGTTCTCATTGTCAAAAGAACTTAAGTGGTTTTGTGCTTGTTACAGTTTATTGTTTGCTGAGGAAAAAGATAAGCCTTTGCTCACTAGCAAACTGATGTCCGTGTGAAATTGGAGATTCTTCTTTCAGAAATTAAAGCCCAACTCGAAAAAGACTCAAGACTATTTTTAACACCATTAAAAAGAAAATAAAAAAGCCAACCAAAAAACAAATAAAAGAAATCAATCATATTTGAGCTTTCCCTCCTCCCCCCCCCCCATCTGTCTTGTATGTAGGGACCTGATTTCTGCAGTCAGTGATGCAAATCATTAGCAACCATTTTTAGTTAATTTTCTCTAAATGGCACTGATAATGTTGCTATTCTACTTTGTGACATTTCCAGTGTTTGGGCATTTCCTGATGATCCCATGAACTTCTATGTTAATTGCAGTACTTCGTGGATGAAATGTAAAAAGCCCTGTTGTAAAGGTAGCATAGAAGTACCATTTCTGCACTGCTGTTTCACCAAGGTGTGGCATGACTTTATCTTTCAAAAGTTCTGACATTGTTCCAAAACAACTTTAAAAGGCTCTGCTTGTCAGTACCTAATCTTATTACATGAAATTGAATACTATATCATTAGCTTAAGCAAGTATGACATTTAAAACTGTAACACATCATAACTGAAGGAATGTTATTATATTGTACCCCCCAACGATACCTTTCAGTCTGACCCCTGTGAAGTGCAAAGTACTGCATTAGCTTTCATTGTGTAGAACACATGTAGTATATTATTCTGCAGTTGTTTGGGGGGTAATTTCTAAATTTGTGATTAATTTTTGGCATTACTTCTGTTCTTTGCTTTAGCTGTTTTTAGATGCATGCACAAAAGATTCCCTAGGAAGCAGATAGTAAGTACGTATTTCACAGTATTTTTGGAAGGTGTATGATAGATTGGATACTATTCTTTACCAGTATGAGCAAAAAACTTGGAGGTAATCCTTGCTAGATTACTACATCCAGATTGCACTATGATCAGTCTGCCCCTTCAATATTTTTTATAAAAAGTAATATACTACATTTAGATAGTCGTGAATTGAGGTACGTAACTTAAGCATTGAGAATCAAAGACCAAATTTTGATCCATAGTTCTATCTTTGCATAAATGGCTGCAAGAAGAAATATTTCAAACGAATATTTCACTCTTGAGGTATGCTTTATTCCATCTGGATGTTGCTGCTCTTATTTCTTTCTTCACAGATTCACTTTGTTTAGAAACTTTCCATGACTTGTAATCTTGTTAGATGATTAACAGAAAGCAAAACTCCTACCATCTCATATTTTCCACTTTACAAGAGTCCAGCCATGCCATAGATATTTTCTATTCTTGGTTTTATATTCTACAGATGTGGAATTACACTATATGGGAATGCATTGTGGAATTGTGCATGTGTCTTTTGCTTTATATGTTAATTTCTTTATTACTTTAGCTACACTGAATGTGGGCATTGAGCCCAGTGGAGTAATACTTGCAGTACCAACAGCTTTCTACGCCTTAATTCAGATAAAGCTTATCTGTCAAATCAAACAGAAACTGCCAGCATTTGCAGATTATTTACTTTTCCAAATTCCTCTTTTGCTTGCGACTGTGAACAGAATTAAAAGGGACAGGAAACTGTTTAATGGAAGGTGTCATAATAGTTCCCTGTTGAATGCAAGTTGTCTTAATAGTTTCATCTCCCTTGAAAAACATATTGCAAAAATAAATGTCACTGATGCAGAACTTGTGGTTTTTTTGGATGGAGAGCTAGGAGTGTAAAGCACATTTCCCTAGAAGTGTGGACTTCCTTGCATCTTAACTGACAGACGCTATTCTTCAGCGTCATTTCAGTGGGAAAAAGAGATAGGTATAATATAGTGAGTATACACATAAATACAAAGGCTTAAAGTTTTGGTGTGGTTTGTTGGGGTTTTTTTTTCCCCCTAAGGAAGTGTTTGTCTTGATGCTGTGGTACTTGGATTGGAATAAATAGCCATGTTCTGTAGCTGTAGGAAAGAAGAGGCATGGATGAGCAGTATCTTAGGGAGGATGGATACAATGGTCTGCTTTTTTCCCTGTATTGTATTTACTATTAGTAATTTAATTAAAATTAACAGATGTATAACGTTATCCTATTTGGAAGTGGAAGATAACTTGGCCATGTGTGGCAAGGAACCTGGAAACACCAATGTCTGCGTGAGTTTTGCTAATCCACATAATGCATTTTAATTACTCCAACTGCCTTCTCTTTTCCCAGTCTGTGTTATGCCTTAGTGCGTTACTCTTATACTGTGTGTGCAGTGGCCGGAGTTTGTGGACATGTATTCGCATAAACTTACTGTACATTTGTCACTTATTCCAACAGGCTGTTCCTTGCTACTTTGCTTTTATGAATATGGATATATTGTTTTCCAGTCATGTCTCTTTTTTATCCAGAAGATTTTTGTTTCCAGAAATTAGCTTTGGTACTTCATTCAAATGTGGGGTTTTTTTTCTTTAAACCTTTTGATCGTAAGAATACCCTGCCAGCAGACTGATCTTATCTACATTTATTATCAGTCTGTGTGTTTAGAAGCACAAGTTAACTCTGCTTTGTTGAGAAAGCAGCAAGTCTGTAAAATTGTACTCATTTTTAAATTAATTATGCAACTTCTTTTTAAAGCATTTTTCAAGGAGTCACAAACCAAATTCTTACGCCATCTACAGTGACATAGTTTTTAACATATGTCACCTTCTCCACAGGTTAATGGAAGAGACTCCTGACATAACCATGCCTTCATTGGGTGCCTTTGAATATGGCTGGGCTATTCTTTTCCCCTTAGTGGCACAGTTGAGCACCTTGGTAGCAGCTGTTCGGATAGATCTAAACAAACATGTGTTCCTTAATAACAGACATTATCAAGGCCATCTGAATCTTAATTATTTAAGACTGAAGGCATTGCCAGTGATGGTCTGGCAGTGGCTCATGGGGAAGCTCGAAGATTCTTTTAATTTGGATGCGATTTGTTTGCTTTATTATGGACTTCAAGTGAGACTAGAGTGCTGACATAGGAGCGGGCAGGTGCTTTCATTATGATAAAACAAATGCAGACTCCCCGTTTATTTCTTCTGATTTTTTTTAACTAATCCTTCAGCTGCCCTTTAAGGTTAGTTGCTGTTCACCCTGCTATTGTGCTTCATAATAAACGGCTCCAAAACCTTAAATTCTCTGTCATAAAGTTTGGTGAGTTTTGTCTGGCAGATTGGGCCATAACTCAATCTTGAATGACTAGAGTGTTCCTTCAAAAGATTTTGAGCTTCCTTGCCATTCCTTTTCTGAGCTGTAAGAATGAAATCATGCTGGTTGTTATGTATGCTCCACTACTATAAATAGTAAGTGGATTATAGGGGAAGGTTAGAGCCAGGAATGCCTGCATTGAAGTCCGCTGTTACCATTGTTTCCAAAGCCTTGGGCAATTCACGTGGTCTTTCATTGTCATATTTTCCTCCATGTGTACAAGGAGATGACATCTATCCACTCCATGTTGTTGAAGTCAGGAATAATCAGCTAATGTGGA
Source organism: Agapornis roseicollis (assembly GCA_002631895.1). NCBI lineage: Eukaryota > Metazoa > Chordata > Aves > Psittaciformes > Psittacidae > Agapornis > Agapornis roseicollis. The sequence goes on from NDXB01000982.1 coordinate 91,960, forward strand.
AGTCGTTAAGTAGTGCTGTATGAATACCTCATGTATCATCTTATTTAGCTCAAAAGTAAAGTTTTATGGCATTTAAATTCTGCTTCTGCTGCAGCATATAAGTGGGCTACCTGATAATTATGTTGTTTGGTTTTGGTATCCTGACTAATCTCCTTTAACTGTATCATATCCTCTCTATCAAAACAGAGGTCCTTTCAGGAAGAGCATGCAGTACATTAGCTTATGGAAGTTGCTTGCCATTGCCTTCTAGTGGACAGCGCTAGACTAAGTTAAAATGCTTATCTTGGTTTGGGCTTCAAAGTTGGACACTGAAAGAATGCACTAACATTTCTTCAGGAATTTCAGTTATGAAAAAGGCAATTGCTTTGTCAGTATATCTGCAGTTCAGGACCCTTTCTGTCTTCGGCCATTAACAAATACTAGATTCTACTGGTAATGATTTGCAAAGAGCCTTAGACACCATTGTGCACGATGCTGACTCAGCAGTTCAGCCAGCCTGAATTTTGTCATTTTTTTCCACTAAGGAAGCAGAAGCATCTAACATCTATAACCTGGCTGATCCCAACAACACAGCTCAAGTACTGGACAAAAAAAGAGAGAAAAAAACAATAGTATTCTGTTACTAAGTTTGAAATGCTTAGTGACAAATCGACTTTTAACAGAAAACAAATTAAATTCACCAGCTGGTGTAGTTATTACCCATAACTACAGGACTGTGTAGGGTCTTCACATTGCTGGGTGTCCAGAATAGGATAGCCTGCTTAGCTCTTTCATAAAAGAGGATAAAAATAAATATAGCCTCTTTAACTTTGTTTTTTTAGTAGTGTGATAAGCCAGGCACAGCTACAGGTTGGGCAGAGAAGAGATTGAGAGCAGCCCTGCAGAGAAGGACTTGGGGGTGGTGGTCGATGAGAACATGAACATGAGCCGGCTGCAGTGTGCGCTTGCAGCCCAGAAAGCAACCGTATCCTGGGCTGCATCCAAAGGAGCGGGACCAGCAGGGCCAAGGAGGGGATCCTGCCCCTCTGCTCTGCTCTGTGAGACCTCACCTGGAGCATTGTGTGCAGTTCTGGTGTCCTCAACATCAAAAGGACATGGAGCTGTTGGAACAAGTCCAGAGGAGGCCACGAGGATGATCAGGGACTGGAGCATCTCCCATACAAAGACAGGCTGGGAAAGTTGGGGCTGTTCAGCCTGGGGAAGAGAAGGCTGCATGGAGACCTCATAGCAGCCTTCCAGTATGGGAAGGGGGCCTATAGGGATGCTGGGGAGGGACTCTTCATTAGGACTGCAGTGACAGGACAGGGGGTAACAGGATAAAACTTAAACAGGGGAGCTTTAGATTGGGTATAAAGAAGTTCTTTCCTGTGAGGGTGCTGAGGTACTGGAATGGGTTGCCCAAAGAAGCTGTGAATGCTGCATCCCTGGCAGTGTTCAAGGCCAGGTTAGACTGAGCCTTGTGTGGCATGGTTTAGTGTGAGGTGTTCCTGCCCATGGCAGGGGGGTTGGAACTGAATGATCTTAAGGTCCTTTCCAACCCTAACTGTTCTATGATTCTATAATATGACTTGGTCAGGGCATGAAGTCTTCAGTGGCAGAAAGACATAATGGATTACCAAGTCTGTTTAGAATACTGCTTAGCAGTATTGCCTTCTAACTTGCTTAGCCCTTAGCCCTGTGTCCCCAGCTGTCTTTCTGTCTGTGCTAGACATTGGGTGACAGGGAACAGTCAAGTGTTTCACTGATTGCAGCAGCCCCTAAAATGCAGAGGGGAAATAAAAGTGTGAAAACCTACCACATCCTGTAGTCTAATATAGTCATATCTTTGTGCTTGACTTCTAATACATGATTGTTTTTTTCCCCCTCTCACTCTCTGCCTGTCTCACATCTTCTGTGTTCTGTGAACAGTCTGTATGTACATAGGTGGCTGTTCATTATAGTGCACTGCCTGTTTGGCTTAACTATCCTTTTTCAGGAGGTATATATGCTTTGACAAAAAATACAATGCATATCATACATGCTGTATTGTCTGAGAGAAGATCATGAACAATGGCAAAAATTGAAAACTGGAAAGTAATAAACATCAAAGAAAGGCACAGCATAATTGATATTGGGGGCAAAAAAATTACAGTAAGCCTTGGAAATGCCCTTAATCCTCACTGTAGGTGTGAATTTAGTCCTAAAGCCCTTTTATGTTCTTTGCTCTCTGGTACACAGTTTATGGCAAAGCATTCAAAGGAGTAGAAACTGTTATAAAGGTCACAAGTTAAAATAAAGCTACTGTTGCTACTATCTGAATGTTATCCATCTCTTCCAGCTGCCATGCTAACATGTTTATACTGCTATTCATTTGAGGATAAATACAGAGGAGCCACATCTAACTCTAGTAGTACACATCCAAAACACCATGATCTAATCTAATCTGTATCTAATTCTGTCAGGGTAAATAGCAGCTTACTAAAACACAGGAAGAGATGAGTATTGATCTGTGCCTTTGAGAAACCTCCCTATTCATTTTGAAAAAGTATCTACCTAAAGTTCAAGATCTTTATGGCTACCAAAATAACAACATTCATCTTTTCACTGTCCTTGGATAGATTAGCTGGTTTGTTGATGATCCATGTCACAAGTACAGAACTGTCCCATCTGACATTTGCAAACCTACATGAGTTTGAAGTGGCATGAGTATATATCTGGTGTCCTGGGACTTCATTTTTGGTACCAGATCAAGACTGGATAGATGAGGATGAAATTCAGGTGCAGCATTGCCTTAAATGATTACATAGCTTCTGAGACTGAGCTAGCATTGCATGCTGAGGCAGTATGTTTTCAGAGCTACTAAGCCCTCTCATAATTTATTGTACCAGGATATACTATATACAGACAGAGACATGTATTCTGTTTCTTTGTTTGTCAAGTTGTTTACTACCTATAGTAGTTAATTGTAGTTATAGTAGTTAATAGTAGTTAATTGTAACTTAACTGTGTACTTACCCTAATGTTAAAATAAAGCAAAGATAAAATTTCACTTACCATAATAGCTTCAATAATAGCTTCAGCCTTTTAAAAAGTATTTTCCATGCCAAAGATTTTGCAGTACTTGTACTGAAGAAATACCTGTATATGTAGAGAGGGAGATGTCTAATCAGTTGTCTTCAGCGCTCTCCACACTGTCAAAACATCTTTGATTCTTGTCTGTACAAATGTCCTGTAGACTTAGCATCTATTTTAGACATTTATCTGGGGATGGAGCTAACTTCTGTTTAAGAATGCCTCTCCACATTGATTATACAAGGGACCAACACGGTAAGTTAAATCTCAACAGAATTCTAACGGAGGTGGCTATCCATACCTCTGCACAATGGAGAGAGCAGGTTCTTAAAAGAAAATTATGTTACAAAATCTGATTGCCTTATTTTGGCAATCACATTTTCTAAAACGACAGGCTTCAAAATACTACAGGACTGCTGACACCAATTTGTGAATTCAAAACCAGTGGCGTTTTCTGGTCCTGCACATTTCTATGTGAGGTGAAATCCTTGCCCTACTGACATAAGTGGAAAATTGGTAAAGCTGCTATTGACTTAGCCGGGATCAGGGTTTTGCTCCTTGTGGTCAAAGGATTTATGTTGCCTTGTTGGTCTGTTCTTGATGATTCTTCGAACTGCATTTTTTCTCGGGGCATCTAATTCAGTAGGTAGCTTTATTCATTTCTACACTGATCTTTTTATTTTATTTTACTACCACATAGAAGTTCTCTTGGCATTTCAGACTGCCAGAGGAAGTAAAGAATAGTGGCCAACTCCTCAGAAATAGTGGAGAACATGAACTTCGAACTTTCACTTCGGATGTGAAATTACGTGGATCCATAGTGGGAAATTTCTTGGGAACGAGAGAAGTTATCAATTTGTTTCTTGGCTTTTAAAAAAGTGGCATCTGAGACTGTTCAGATGTTCGTACACACAAAAGTGTATGCAAGTAATTCACCAGAGAGCTTCAATTCAAGCTCTGTGTTCCGACATGCAAACTATTTAATAGGCAAGAGGCATTTAACTGTACATATTAACTGCCTGGAACAGACCTGAAAATTGGAGTAGCTGAAGAGCACCTGCTCAAAAGTGCTGTGTGCTGTTTATGCTTAGAAGCTTTTCTGTTAGAACAAAATATTAGCGGTACTGTAGAGCTGAGCGTATGCTGACTTTGTGTTGATTCTTGTTTTCCAAAACCGACTCTTTTTCTGAGATGAAACTCGAGTGCATCCATTAGTAACATCAAGTGATTAAACCTAAAATCGCTTAGCAAATTGTTAATATTAGTGAAAAGTGGCATTTCTTTTATAACTGCCATAGTCCTGTGAAGGTGTCCATGCCAGGGGAAATTACCAATGCTTCTATTATTCTGATTCTGAATGCCTTAAAGCTTCTTATTTTCCATTTCTGCCTTGGGCAAATTCTGCTTGTCTACAACCTGCTTAAAATTACTGTTTACAACATAATCATTTTTCCAGCAATTACCATATCTCTCCTTAGGTTTCTTTATTTATAGAGAAACAATATGCCATGAACCTCTGCACTATTTAGACAAAATTATCCTTAGGTTTTGATTTATTTTAAAGATGAAAATATAACTAGGTGTTATTAATAGCTAGGGGTTTATCAACACCTTTTCTATGTGTGTCACTTTGTAACCTTCCAGCTGTATTTGGATCATACCACAGCACAATACGGTCTAAGTGTCCATTAGCATCTATTAATTAACCTTTCTTTCTCAACAAAAAGACCCCCACAACTTAGATGTGTATACACATAAACACTCCTGATGTAATTCTGTTTTGGTTATCAAACACTTGAGTCCTGTTTTGAGGATTGAAAATGAACACCAGATGCTGCTTTGAGTGCTGTTTCTGACTCAGCAGCAACACAAGATTTCTTTTTAAAATTAAATATTTTTTATGATGAAATGCAACTAGTATAGAGAATGGACAACTGAAAAGCACTAATGTTTGATTCGAGGAGAAGTTGATACTGGCCTGGAAACATCTTCCTTTCTTTGTGGATTTGAAATTACGCTTTACACCAAATATTCATTCCACCAGACTCATGCTCAGTGATTGAGCAGTCTGCCTCACTGTAGTCATTTTAAATGCTCTTAAATGTTGATGAATTCACCAGGTAATCTAGGATATTTCAAGAAACCCAAAGTACATTCTCTGGAGCGTGAGACATCGTACAAAATGAATGACTGTGTCATAAAGTTTTTAATCTGTTGCAAGTGACTGAAGTCAAAGGAGTTGTTTTAAACTGTGAATCTGGCTTATGCTTTCTTTCTTTACCGTGTATTCAAGAATATACCAAAGAATGAAAATGTAACTATGAAAAGGAGTAGTACTGAGTCTCTTGTAAACCCCTCTAGTACAAAGCTATTAAAATGCTGTTGTCAAGCTTTATCAGTTCCCCAAGTTTTGCGTGCATGAATTTTTCTTATACTAGGGACAAAATACTGCTTGCTTTACAAATGCCAAACATGCTTTGTGATTCATTTCACATAAATAGTGAAAATTTCATCTGACTTTTCACAGATTGATTGTACCCTTATTTCCTTCAGAGCTATTCACCCAAATAGCCTCAGTAATGTAAAGAGTTCACAATTTGTTGTCAATATTTATTTCTTCTTTAAATTTCAATGTAATGTTTCAATGGAGAATAAACATCAAGAGAATACAGTGATGCAGCCCTTGTGAACAAACCTACAGGAACTAAATAGAGGTGTAGATGCATGTAATGCAGGCAGGTAATTACAGTAAGTAGATATTGCAGATTTTTACAGTAGACATGAAAATGTTCAAACATATGGCTCTGGCCATATTATTTTACTTGGGTAGGTTGCACTCCATTGTGTTTCCTTCCTCGCTTAGTCAGTATGAAAAAGAAATTCTACTGAATTTAACAAGTTGCCATTTGACCTGATGTTGATTTAAGCTTCCAGAAGCTTGTATCAGCGCAAGGTCACCGACAGGTAGTCAGGGAATCTAAATATGGTGCAGAAGAAGAGATTAGGCTTTACTTGGGTTCACATTATTTAAACAAAGAGACAAGAACTGAGGGAAAGCGAAATGGTCTTTCTCATCTGATAGGTCAGATCACTTTATTAAATGATACTGTTTGCATCTCTGGCATGCACTCTCAAAGTATCCTTTCAGTGAGCAAAAAGTCTTTAGAAGTGAACAGCCTTTTGTAATGATAATACAGTCTTTTGCTACTAGGCAGAAACGCAATGTGAATAGATATATGGTTGTGTTAAAGCAAAACAAATTGAAAACAAATAATGAACAAGAGCTGTGAACATCATCTAACATACAAACTAAATTTTCAGTTACACTGTGTATTCAGATGCTGTGGATATTCACAGAGACATCTCGGAGAGTGAACACAGAAACAACGTATTTTAAATACCAAGAGAATTTTTTCCTCACATTTACTGAGCAGAACTGTGCATTCAAACACAAATGTAAGAAATATTGGCGCTGATATATTCAGAAATCACAACAGTCACACCTATTTGATAGAAACATGCTTTGCTAGTGGAGGAATGGGGTGATAACCAGAAAGTGAAAAATGCCATGTGGTTTGTCATAAAGCTCTGTATGCATTAATATGTCATTTAGTAGTCTGGGCCTGCTGCTTTCGCTGAAATCGGTACATTGCCGATCTGGTTTTAGCCTGATTTCCTTTGTAAGCAAGGCTGTATCTGTCCACATGCCTCTGTCCTCCTGTTAATAACTTTGAAGATGTTTGTATCTCATTTCTGTGTGGCAGTGGAATAGATCTCAAAGACTTTGAGGTCTTTACCCACAGGCTTCGTAAAAATAGACAGCTGGGTGGAGGATGGATAAACTTACCAGCATTGCTATTGAGGGGTGTGCTGCAGTGTGAACTTATTCATTATTAGATAAGAGAGAATCCATATGGGAAAGAGAGCTAGTAAATCCTCAGCAGGAGAAAAAAAATCTGTAGTAGAACATGTTAAACACCCACAATTATCTATTACAAGATCAAACCCCATGAAATTCAATGTCTGTAATTTTCACGTTCACAGAAATACTTGATGATGAATGCCTTCTTGTAAATAGAAGAGACTTCTAAGGCTGCACTTTGTTTTTCTTGGGCCATTGGCAGAAAGTCAGTGATTCCATGGGAAACTTTCTGCTTCTGCCGTTCTTATGTGTGTGTTGTGTATTAGGGTGTCAGAGCTGGATCATGTGTCTCTTTTTCTGTATTGCTATGTGATCACAGTATTAAATGCTTTCTAATATCACTTTGTATAATCATTTTTTTGTAATATCAAAATTTAAAAATACTTTTGGCAATTCTGGCATGCACGTAGCTTAAAATTAAGTACACATTTCCTTCTGGTACATATATGACCTTAGAATTCACAACGTATGGTTCCGTAAGAATTCAAAAGGTAGGTATCTGATTCCGAGAATTAAAATAAATATATTGGGTGAAAGTATGCCTTACTTCAAATTCATTAATCTGGTTTCCTGTTTAGCAATGTAAAAGACACAGTTCAAACCAGAAACCTGAACTTGAACTGCATGCAGGTTACCATTTTATTATGGTAACGTGTACCACAGTTCAGCAAAATAAGTAACCATTATATAATTTTCAGACTGTAGGCCTTCTGTGAAATAAACACAAGCTATAATTTATTGAATAGCTAAGGATTTGATGACTTTAAATTATAACCGTCACTAAATTTCACTTGGAATTACAATTTCACTGAAATTAAGTGAAAATTTGGCATGTATTTCCAGGGAGATCGGCCTGGATCTGAAGAGAATCCCTTAAGACTTAATAGGACTACCACAGTCTCATTGGTTTCCATGGGAGTATTTCCAGTCATGATAAAAGGGGACATTAAGGGACTTGGCAAAGAGAAATGTGTTTTTGTCTGTGTGGCAGGAAAAGTTATTCTGATTATATGCATATGTGCGAAGCTCATTTTCAGACATACCATGGCAGCCTTGTGAATGTAATTTTTCTACTTAACTTTTTCTTTGCAAATTCATATTTTGTGGAATAAATTTGTAAGGCGCTATAGTAATATGATCCTATTTTCAAAGTTTACAGCACCCATGCCTTCATTTCGTGCTTGGTCAAAAGGATCAGTTGATTTCAGGGAGACTTCTGTTTGAACAGAGAATTTCTGCCCATATAAACTCACTAAATGAATATTTTTCATGTGCTTATTTGGTTTTATGGGAAGTTCCAGGTCAACTGAATTTGGGCTTCATTTTCCTTTTTCCACTATACCAATTATATTTTACAATATATTTGTTCTAATGAAAAAATTTATGCAGATGGGAAGTTTTTGTACTATGTTCTTTCTTACTGCATATGTGGTTCAATTCATTCTAATCTAATCACTCATAGGTGGCAACCGTACTGAAACTAAGGGTAGCTTAACAGTGCTTTTTGCAGTAGTTTTAGATGACTGCTTGACAGATCTTTGAAGAATGCCCCCAAAAATGAGGAGGATGCAGAGCATTTTGTAAAACTTGGGGCTTTCATTTAATAACATCTAAACTACCCAATAAGCTTGGCCTACATGTATTTTCAGCCACTGATTTCTAGTGTTTAAATAAGCTCAAGTGCAAGATACGTATCACCAGCAAAAATTATTTACTGTCTCTTCAGATGCATCAAGACAGTATAACTGTAACCAACTGTCCAAATATTTGCTACTCATACTAGACTCATACCTTTTAAGGTGTGTCATTAACCCTCTTTCACATACTAATTTCTGTCTAGAACAGGTATTGTTCCTGATAAGCGATACCTGGTCTGTTTTCCAAACTGAGAATACAAATCACTGTCTAAACATTGAGCTACCTAGATACTGAGAATAACAGCTCAGCCAATTGGATTACCAGATGCTGTAGTAGTAATTCCTGAGGAAATAATGCATTTCACAGAGAAAGGCTGTTCAGCCTCTGACTTGTTTGTTAGTTTATTACAAGGTTAACTTGCAATCCAGTTTAAGTACACTCTAAATACTGTCCTCATCCTTTTTGTTATTCAGGTATCATGGTACTAATCTTGCTTCCTGTTTGGTTTAGATTATTCCTCAACATAAAAAGGACATGGAACTGTTGGAACAAGTCCAGAGGAGGACCATAAGGATGATCAGGGGACTTGAGCATCTCCCATACGAAGACAGGCTGGGAAAGTTGGGGCTGTTCAGCCTGGGGAAGAGAAGGCTGCGTGGAGACCTCAGAGCAGCCTTCCAGTATGGGAAGGGGGCCTATAGGGATGCTGGGGAGGGACTCTTCATTAGGGACTGTAGTGACAGGACAAGGGGTAATGGGTTCAAACTTAAACAGGAGAGGTTTAGATTGGATCTAAGGAAGAAATTCTTTGCTGTGAGGGTGGTGAGGCACTGGAATGGGTTGGCCAGGGAGGTTGTGAGTGCTCCATCCCTGGTAGTGTTCAAGGCCAGGTTGGACAGAGCCTTGGGGACATGGTTTAGTGTGAGGTGTCCCTGCTTGTGGCAGGGGGGTTGGAACTGGATGATCTTAAGGTCCTTTCCAACCCGAACTATTCTATGATTTGATTAATTACAATATGCAAAGCTTCCTCAAAACTGTCTTGAAATGCATCTGAAATGGGTGACTGCTCAAGAGTGCATGTATCTACGTGTTAATGGATTCAGGTACCATGACCACAGATGTATTTTAACTGGCCACAGTAAAAATATTCAGTGGTTTACTTTCTTAGCTCATTAAAAAATGCAGTAAAGAAAACATATGGCAAATAAGCCAGTGCTTCCAAGTATTCGACTTCCACTAGAACTTTCCCAACTCTGATTATATCTAGTACCTTGGAACTCTAATGTCAAACATACCCAGAAAACCTGTGAAATCCTGTAAAATACTTCTTGCCTTAAAAATGCCTTAATTTTACTTCCCCCCACCATACACACATGCTAACTTTACTGCAAGCACTTGTACTGTCTCCATCTACATCCTTTCTAGATCTTTGTATTAAGCACATTGGTTGCCCTGCTTTCATCCTAGTGCTCACCCCAAGAAATGTGCCTTTTGAGGAACAGAACAATATTAGGTTAGGTATAAAACTGAGTCTGTTGTAGAGCCCTGTGGTCATGTGAAAACTCTGCTTCATTCAGGTTTGCCTCCTCATTTCCAAAGTTCACAGATAGTCAGACCAGCAAGAAACTTCTTCTCCAATTCAATTCTAAGGCTTGTAAAGCTGGAAGAAAGGAAAATATGCCAGGCCCTTCAGCTGCTCATGTTGGACGCCTCCATCCCCTTGGCTGTGGATTGTAGTGTGAATCAGCTGTTGACAAGCAATAGTCAGACCTGGAATCCATGGACATTATATCAGGATCTGTTCTGGACTGTTGACTGCAGTAAGCATACTGCAGGTGAGAGCCAGCCTGCGTGGTCACACTTGGGGTGGATAGGGAGCTTCTGGGGGGTGATACAATACTCGATTTCTTCCCTCCCAGTAAGGCTACACTACCACTTGTGACTGGAGGCCCATAAGAAGCCTTTTGTTTCCATTCATCTGGTTGCTCAGAAAGTGTTTTCCTGCGAGCAGCTGATACTACATTAGCAGCAATGGATTCCTGCATATTTTGAGGCCCAAAAGCTTCATCCACTAGGCCAAGAGGGGATCTTGATGCTGCTTCCCAGGGAGTCAGTCTCTTGCCAGTCCTGTCAGCTGCTGTGTCTGTCTTGCTGAAGTAATCAGGGGCAGGTTGAAATGTAAGAGGAGAAGTAGGAGATATTGCTGGAGAAATGAATGAAAAAGGTCTCCCAGGAAGTGATAATGAGCGTCCACTCTTTCTTTCCTAGGAAAACAAAATATTAGATATAGTTACAGTTATTAAAAAGGAAAAAAAGGAAGCTCCTTCATTTCCAAACTGGAACAGCAGACTCAGGCACAGCTAAAGGTTGGGCAGAAAAGCAGCAGCCCTGTGGAAAAGAACTTGGTAGTGTTGGTTGATGAGAAACCGAACATGAGCCAGCTGCAGTGCGCGCTTGCAGCCCAGAAAGCAACCGTATCCTGGGCTGCATCCAAAGGCGCGGGACCAGCAGGGCCAAGGAGGGGATCCTGCCCCTCTGCTCTGCTCTCGGGAGACCTCACCTGGAGCATTGTGTGCAGTTCTGGTGTCCTCAACATCAAAAGGACATGGAGCTGTTGGAACAAGTCCAGAGGAGGCCACGAGGATGATCAGGGACTGGAGCATCTCCCATACGAAGACAGGCTGGGAAAGTTGGGGCTGTTCAGCCTGGAGAAGAGAAGGCTGCGTGGAGACCTCAGAGCAGCCTTCCAGTATGGGAAGGGGGCCTACAGGGATGCTGGACAGGGGCTCTTCATTAGGGACTGCAGTGACAGGACAGGGGGTAACGGGTTCAAACTTAAACAGAGGAAGTTCAAGTTAAGATATAAGGAAAAAGTTCTTTCCTGTGAGGGTGGTGATGGCACTGGAATGGGTTGCCCAGGGAGGTTGTGAGTGCTCCATCCCTGGCAGTGTTCAAGGGCAGGTTGGACGAAGCCTTGGGTGCCATGGTTTAGTGTGAGGTGTCCCTGCTTATGGCAGGGGGNTGAGTGCTCCATCCCTGGCAGTGTTCAAGGGCAGGTTGGACGAAGCCTTGGGTGCCATGGTTTAGTGTGAGGTGTCCCTGCCCATGGCAGGGGGGTTGGAACTGGATGGTCTTAAGGTGCTTTTCAAACCTAACTATTCTGTTATTCTGTGAAAGCACGTCATCTTGGCAATACCTTTGTATGTCTATGGATGCCTTTTAATACATTTTTTTTTTTTTTTGTGGAAAAAGAGGAGTATTAAAAAGGAGTCAGAGACAGCAACAAGAACAAAGACAGAGCAAATTGAATTTTCGATGAAAGTTGATGGAAGAAGGACAGGCTTTTACTGAAAAGGTAGAATTATTTTAGCAACTGTGCATTAATTGCTGTGCCTTGTTCTGAAAAGGCCATTCCTAATAATGAAAAAGAAAGTCATGTTGTGACAATTTTATGTGTGTTTACAAGATTCTTTCTAATAGGCATGCACAGCCTAGTGTATCTGTTAACAGACTGTCTGGGATATCTGTTTGAGAGGATCTCTCTGTCAGTCTTCTTTTAAGAGAGGCATTTCTTACTCTGAAATTATTAGACTTAACATAGTTTTCACTTTTCATGGCATAAAAAGAACACAACAAATTAAAGACATCAATGCAATCATTCACTTAATACCCTTACATCATGCAATTTAACCTGGCTTCTTTAAAAGGCAGTGCCCTCAAAATTTCAGTACATTCTGACCCATTTATAGGAGCAATCCATTCATATTCGACAAATCCTAATCTTCTTAGTAATACAGCACTTTGAAACAGAAACTGTGGTCATGAGAAGGTTCTGCTGCAAGAGTCATTTGGCAGCATATGAAACAGGTACAACGTTTTCCCCACTCCAGATGTTCTTTGTGTTACACAGACAAGTTACATTGTTCTTCCTGAGTAGTTTCTATACATGTGGCTCCTAAATTCATTGATTTACACCCGTTGATGCTTATCCTGAGGTTTAAATGCCTTTAATTCTGAAAGCTAGTGTGAAATTCCAGGCTCCTTTGCTAGAAGCTTTGATAGAATTTAATTCAAACAACGTTGGTCTCTGTTACTTTTCCTACTGAGTTTCCAAACTTAAAATACTGTGGACATGATCTAGATAAAAATTGGCAAGTATCTGATCATAAAAGCTATAGCTTATCAAGCAAAAATTCATGTAGAAAGTCATGGTTTATAGGCTTTTCTGTCACAGGATCTTGACACTTCTAAGGAACTTAAAAGGCTACTACTGATTCATACAGGCTTTTAAGTCATGTTTTCGTATCAGCCTTGTATATGAGAGATGGAAACTGAGAAGGAGGCTACTGATTTCATTATTTGCAGTCAGTTTGTTGGTGCTCAGTCTGAATCTGTTAAGAAAGGTGTGACACACAGAGGTTATGTAAGGAGACAGATTCCACAGCTAGTGCTGTACAACAGAACTATGAACTGCTATTCCCAGTTTGCAGTTCCGGAGAGGAAAATCCCCAGTGTTATTCATCCTACTCCCACATACTTAACAGCGAGCTTTCACGAGATTCTGCTTCTGTGCAGAACACAAAACAAAACAACCTTTCATTTCGGGCAACTTTGTTCAGTTATTTTGTAAGAATCCTCACTTACACCTTGAGGTGATCAAACTTTAAAATGTGGCTGATCAGATCATCACATACAGGCAGATCCCAATTGAGTAAGACAATATAAAAGCAAGCATATGAATAATATATAATAATTATATAATACAAAATATATATAAAAATAAGCATATTAAAAAAAGAATTATCCGTTTGGAAAGTAAGTGAATTATATATATAATATATATATATTTCAATCAAAATATATATATACTTCATTCTTGACAGTATATATATATACACACATATATATGTATATGTACACATATGTATATGTGTATATGTATATGTATATGTGTATATATATACACACATATATATGTGTGTGTATATATATATACTGTCAAGAATGGATTGAAGTTTCCCTGTACCTGACTGTCATGATTAGAGAAGAGCGCCAGAGTTCATAAAGTCACAGAAGCATAACTAAGAAAGCAGGAGTTAATTTTCTTTGAGTTTAATCAGGGAATGCTAAGTTATCAAGTGTATTTCACTATTTGTCTAACAAAATGGGCCATTCTACTGTGTTATGAAGATAAAAGTTTAACTTGTAAAAGCAGAAATAGTGTAGACAAAACTAAATGTGTAATTATGGTGAGTTCTGCATTTTTAAAACACAGGTGGTAGATCTGATTCAACAGAAAATCAAGATTGTTAGTGGAAAATAAGATTATATTCTATGATGATGAAAACTATTCTATACATAGCTTTGTTATCATACAAGGCAAAGAAGGGGATCTGGCAGAAGAGCGCTAAAATCACCTAATAAAAAACCCCCAAACCAACTCTGTATGAATCAAGCAATACAGTATACAGTTACTAGCACAGGGTTTTGACAAACAGATTCGGGGATGAGCTTTTTACTGGCTTGAGAATCCCCTATGTCCTTCATTTGGAAGACACAATGAACAAGTATTTTTAATTCAAATTATACCTATCCATGGCACATGTAATGTCATGCAGATCATAAATTCAGCATGCAAGGGTTGTTGTAGAAAAAGCAGAATCTCAAATACTGGTAATCTGCAGAATTATGTCTGTTGAATTGGTCCTTACCAAAAACATCAAGCAGCCAAATCCTGTGAGATGCCTTGGATATGAACAAATTTAGTCTCATAGGCAAATAAAAATAGTTTCTCCATTTTGGTGTGGAATTCTGCTGGGTTTATTAGCCTTTGTGCAGTATGGGTCTGTATTTGGCTAGAATGTTAGGCCTTACAAGAAGATACACAGGCAGCAAACTGGAACATCAGTAGTGCCTTGGGAATGATTTTGGTTATATCCCTTGTACTCATATTTTTGGTTTGTTCGTTTTTAACTTTAGTCAGGGTCTTAGGGATAAAATGACTAGGTAAGAATCCAAATAGTTCATCGTGTCTTGTGAGGTGAAGAACGTTTCCTTATGCAAGAATGGCTTTCCTTGTTTCTGAAGAGGATTACTCAGTGGTCGCTCTATTAGGATGAAGACATCTGTGACTGACAGTTTTTTCCAATGGGGTTTGATTCTGCCAGGTAACCTGCAGCCACTGTAACAATTTAACTGGCCAGGAAGAGATTGTGCCAATTTATCTGGAGAAAAAAATGAACTTCCTTAAAAGCTGACAAGCAGTCACCTTTTCTTCTAATTTTTTTAACTTCCATTTTCATGGACATTTCTAGATTTCATCTTAATAGCCATCATCTGTGTGACCTCCTTCTGACAGAAAAACAGGCCAGGTCATCCAAAGAATGCCCCAGTGGACTGCTTTGTTGGGTGGTACTGTTGTTTGGAGGCTAGATAGTGGGTACAACAAACACATTCTGGATTGCTGAAGATAATGTGCAATTCCTTACATCTGGAAGCATGATTTTGCTAAAATACAAGTGTATAATAATGCAGAAACTGAGAGAAGGTCAATATTGCCTTTTTTTTTTCACTGCAGTTAATTTATTTTTGGCAGTGGTGTTCCTAGACTGGAAGTCTAAGTCTGCATATTTCTAAATTCAAGTCAGGTTCATATTTGATATTCATATACTGATTTCTGTCACTACTCTGGTGTTCCCCCCTTTCAAACTAACAAACACAAACTTCAGAGTTAAGGCAACATCTGGTCACTACAGTTCATCATTCACTTACTGGACAGCAGCAGCCCAACATAGTGGTGCTTTCTATTATTTTTCCCTTCATCTTTAATTCTTGGAGGTACATCTTTTGACAGGCGTGTACTATAAGGAAGGTACAAACCCTACATCATATGGGAAATAAGAAGTCCAAATGGTTAATAATTATTTTACAAGAAGATCAGAAAAGGAGGGGTAGATTTCTTCCATTTCTTCCCAGAAATCAAGAGAGAAGGAAAAGAAGAGTAGTATGCTACCAGAGTCATGACATTACCACAAATTGTGTTAGGGTAATCTTGTTGCAAAGCATTGATTATAACACTGTACCAGCACTCAAAGTTTTATGCTGCAAAACAAACCAGCACTACATAGAGTGATTGATTTGTTCTTTTCTGTTGCCTCATGTGAATGTTTTGAGAGAGAAGGATCTTTTCTACAATAGTTATTGAAGGGAAAACGATTCTCAGATGTCAAGAAGAGGAAAGGCAGTTGAGAGCTGTCTGGTTTAGGTTAACATTGATTTTAAAAATGTGAACTATTTATAAACTGGTTAGTGAAGAAAACATTTATTGTACCACAGGCATTTTTGATGTTTAGAAGCTGTATATTAATAAAAGCTAAAGCAAATGTAATATTACTTCCAAAAGAAACGATCTTGATATATACGTAAATGAATATAAACACAGTACTTATAAAAGGTTTATGCAAATATAGATCTATTAGTGTAAGTAAGAGTGTAAATGTATATCTTTGTTTCAATAGTATCTATTCAATAGCCCAGAAAAACTGGTTATTTGGAACTTACTGCTATTTCAAATTTTGTGATACAACTTTAAAAGCTTTGAAAAGCTGAAGGACAAAAAGAGCAATACTGAATTTCATTAAATAGTGCAAATTTTAAAGGCATGAGTCGGAAAGAGATTTTTCATCTTAGAGACCAAATGGGAGTGCAAAATACTACTTAGTGAAGTGATTTCACAATAACTTTTTCTGTCTCAGTGACAAATCTCCATAGTAAGTGAAAATTGCTCACGTGTTTGCAGGCTGACACTGCCTTTTCAGCAGTTAGAGAGGCATGTATTACATTTCCATTTACATCATTACATTTTCAAAACCAAGCAGGAGTTCTGTTTTCCAAAGTAGGTTGGCCTCTTAATAGCGCAGTGAAACTCTGCAAACATACACTCCCAGCTGATTAAGTCGCTTGAAAAGAAATGACCTGGGTGTCTAAGTCATTAAGGCAGATTTATTTTTAACCTTTCATTATAGGCTCATAATCCCATATCAAAACATGTTCAAATCTGAGTTAACATTAGCACTTGGCTAATGTTTACTAAGAAAAGGACAAAGAAGGAGGAAGTAGATAAAGCAATTGCAATGTGTCAAAAAATTGACTGCGTTTTTAGAAAGCCCAGAGTGATGCATTTCTCATTTTTCTTTCTATGGGCTTGCGATAGCTACTGTGGGTAAAGACCAAACCACTGAGAAAACGGTAGGACAACATATGAAATGCTTGATTTTTATGCCTTTTAATCCTATCATTCCTTCAATTTTTTAAATATTTATTTAAAATAGTTATTTGAAAATACTTATTTGAAGCTCTGATAATAATTTATAATAGGCTAAAATTGGAATGCAGTCTTTTGGTTGGGAATGGCTGTGGAGGCTGGGAATTATACCTATCTAACAACTAAAGCCGTGTCAGGGGCTGTCCTGAGGCTAGAAATAAATTCACATAGTTCATGTCTGATCCTGGCTTCCTCAAAGCTGTCTTTTCAGTGCTTGCTTTCAAAAATTAATGGGGAATTTCAGAACTGGAACCTAGATTATTCTAAGTTTAGATTGTTTATAACTGTGGTATTATTTCAGCTAAGGATAATTATAATATTTGGTATACAAACTAATGAAATGGCTACTGTCAAACATCTCATATAAGCTTTGTGACAAATTCTGCTTCTCACAGTAAAGTCCTTTTTGATTGTCAAGTAATGATAGAAAAAAAGGTAAGTAGATAAGTAAGTAGAATTAGGCTTTCACTGCTGCAGAATGCCTCATGGTGCTGCTAACCTGTATTAAATTAGTTATTCAGTGAGCTCAGTTTGCACCTGTATAAATGAGAGAAAAATTAGTGCTTTCTATTATCATATATCTTTATTCATATATGATTATCAAAATACAATGCAGTTATGTCTATAAAAGTGAATAGATGAAACTTTTTTCACCTCTCAGCTTTCCTTGAATAGCCTTAAGGCATATTAGCTTTCCTTGGAATAAACTGTTTATTTCTTGTAAGAAGAATATCTGCTGCCACCTTCTGGACTTGTATATTACCTAGCTTAGAGGAAGGCTTTAGACGATGAAGCCTTGTGAGGGAACATTTGAAAAACAAGGGCAAAGTTGTTCCTCGTTTATGACCTTGCTGTTTTGTATGAAAAATGAAAGGCTTTAAGTTGTTATTAAAATCTAATGATATTTTTTTCTCAAATCAAAGAACAGAAATAGATATGATATTGTAATATTGAAGACGGTGGCACTGTTGCTGTAACATATCCATACTAAAAGATAAATTATCCAGTTCTTCACGATTTTCTTATAAGGTCTTTCAAACTGAAATTTTCTGGTGCAGTTATTTGGGGTTTTTTTTCTTATTTATGTCATCTGAAATAATTCAACCATTTCAGATGCATTTCAACCAGATGAACTTCTATAGCTCAGCCATTTCAAAAAGTGAGAGTAAGGAAAAATACCTGTCAGTGACAAAAAACCTAGGCTCTTTTTCTGTGAAAAGTGGTGCCACTGCGTGCTTTAGAACTAATTTTAGACTGATCTTTCTGTCTGATGTGTCTCATATTTCCATGCAAACTTCCCTTTGTATATTCAAGCTAAGAGCCTCATATAGGCTCAGTGGGAGCACCTTGTGTTTTACACCTAGCTCCTGAGAACTCTGTTAGCAGCGATAATACTCTGTTAGAACCTGGTCTTTGGACAGCACACAGTAGAACAAAGAGGCTCTCCTTGTGCTTATACTGCCACATAAGTTTGTGAAGGTTTCAGGTGGACTGAAATTAAAACCAGTTAGGAATAGAGTTTTTCCTTTGAAAACTGCAGAGAATAACAGGAGACTGGATTAGCATGCTTAATAAAGTCCTTGCCTGCCTTACTCGAGGAAGCAGGTGTTAAAACCATGGAAATAGTATCATGTGGTTTGTCTTAGCTTGCAAAGAAGGCGTTCTTCTGTAGAGGTCCTTCAGACACCATATTTTACTGAGCTTCAGGATTTTTCTTGCTTTTTAAATCATATAATGAAAACCCGAAAGTGCTTCCTGTACTAAAGAACCAACGTGAAAAGCACTTGCCAGGCATAGCTCCGCAGTGATTCCAGCTCATCCCTTATATAATGACATGCAAAGGTAATGTTTACTATCAAGTAAGAACAGCTGTTGTCATGGTACTGTGAACTTGTGAGGGTGGCACCAGGTGTGCTATGTGAAGTTACCAGGCTCTCAGATTTTCTCAGGAAACCTATCAGCAAATAAGTAGTTCAGAGGGTTTTGAGGATCTTGTCACGTTTCTTCTTTGTATAACATTTCTATTTCAAGCTGAGTACAGTCATTACAAAACAACATTATGCCAAGCTGTGTAACTAAGATCTACACTTGCCATGCTGCGCTGCCAAAGCCATCAGTGGAATCCTGGGTGTATGACTTGAGGCAAAGAAAGATGTATCAAGTTTTCTTAAAAAGGCAAGACTGGAAGAGGGGATCTTTTCAGAACTGATTTTTAATTTCCTTTTCTTTTTTTTTTCTTTCTTTTTCCTAGAGCTATAAAATGTGGAAAAGGATCTTGGTAAAGGAGAGGAGAAAGACTTTGTGAATTATGAGTTGCAAAGAGTGCTGTTGTTTCACTGGTATTTCCCTATCTTACAATGAATTCCCCACAGGGAAGCTGGAGCAACAGAGCGTAACAGCAAGGCTGGTCCTTTGCTGAGGTATTGTCCTGGATACTTGATGAACAGTGCTCCTCCCAGATCACATCAGCTACGGTCAAATTCTCTTCATAATTGTTTATAATCTTTTACCAGAGTTTACCTTAGCACTTTCTAAAACTCTTATGTATAGGAGTATCTAGGACAATATGTCTGTAGATCCGTTACCTCTCAGAGCAATGGTCTGTTGGTAGGACCTGCTTCTTTTCAAAGCTCACTTTTTAGTTTTTGCTGGGTATTAGCATTTTGGTTCTTTCACAGTAGTGGGGAAAAAATCATGCCCAGTGAGGTGAACGCTCTGTCATCCAAGAATAACCTAGAAAACTTCAACAAAAGGCTGGAAATAGTCAGCCTTCTCTGTGCAGAATCATTAAATCCTTTTAATTCACCTTGAGTATTTCATGAACCTCTGTTAATGAGGAATACCACACGGTAATGAGGAATTACTACAAATGCATACAGATTTGTTTGAATTCTGAACATTCATTTTAGTGTGAATAATAACAGCACTCTGGCAAAAAGGAAAGAAATTCATTGCTGCATGATTGCTGTGGTGACAGCAAAATGGGTCACTAGAGTTTTAGGGCTGATTTTGTGTCTTGACTCTTGACTATCTCATATAAAATAAAGTTAGTCATACAAAAATAAATAAAACAGATGTAGTTATATAAAATTAGGATCAGTGCAAGTATACTTCAGACTAAACTGAACTGAAAGCTCCTCGTAGTGGCTGATCTCAAAATGGCATTGTCTTGATCTCAGAATGAATTGTCAATGTGTCTACAAGAAAAGTGGGCATTCCCTGCTGCAAGTCTCAATATAAGTATATTATGAAGTCCCATGCCATTGGCCAGGTACTTTTGAACCAAGAAGCTTATTGTCACTGGATATGGTCACATATATTAAGACACAGGCAAAACTGCTTCTTCCATAAGAGAACAAAGAGCAAATGAATGAGGTTTACTTGTATGAGATGGTAATATTTATGCAATAAATGTTCCTGCAGAAAATAATAATAATTGAAATATCTTTCTAATTGTTGCATAATATGTAATCTTTTGCTGAGTAGGAACATGGTAAGTGGTTACCCTAGAATATATTCTTGACTGAGGTAGCTGTTTTCATGAAAACTCTTATCTGGATCGTGAGATCCAAACTGGTGCAATATAATACCTCTGGCATGTGCTATAACTAAATGTGCTATAACCAACACAAGCCGTTCAAATGCCTCTTTTAATGTGAACACACTATAAGTATTGTTATAACGGGTGGCCTAAAATCACTGTTACCTATGCTTACGTAGCGAACATCACAACTGGATCTTGGTAACCTTGTCGTATTATGTCAAATAATTCAAATAGCTTTTTTACAAAACCATTTACTAAAGCTCACTGCCTTTTCTAAGTGAAATTTCAGGTGGCTCCTCTCTACACAAACCATTCGTTGTCTCGACATTTCAACTATGTTTGACACCGTGGTTAGGTTTGAATTTGAACCTGCGACAACAAACAGCCCAACTTTCCCCTAAGTGTCTGCTTCACAAGAGACTGCATTCTGGATAAAACTGGTCCTTTAAGTAGGCTAGTTTTCTGAAATATTCTTGAGAATTCCACACTTACCTGATTAGTAAAAGGAGTCTTGAAGCCAACTTGGATCCAAGCAGCGTGTGCGTAGAGGGATGTGTATATACGAAATTGAATTCAGGGTTGGACTTTGAATGGGATTTTCAGAAGACCTTAGCTGAGTTAAGATTACTAGTGCCACTGTGGCTTTTGCTTTTAACTCTCACTGGTGCTTAAAAAAATCCTGTCATTGCTATACTTCATACGAAATACTTGTATTTAAATAGCAGCAAAAACTCCAAATGTGATCAAAGTGCAAATTTTCAGCATAGTTGCACGTCTTTTTTCTTTTGGACAAAGTAAAAAGAAGACAGGCTAGTAGCTATATTTTGTACTGCTGTTACAGAAGCTGACTTCTTTCTTATTGCTGTAAACGTGTGTGATTTTGTAGACTTTCTAAGTGAACTTTTGGGTTATGCTGAAAATCAATGAAATAGGAAAATAATTTTAAAGATGACAACTATGCATTTCTGTCTTTCAGGTGAATTTAGTTCTAGACAGATGACTCAGGAAACAGAAAGTTTCTGTTTCAGTCCACAGCTCTCATCTAACTCCTATTACTTGACTTCTGTCTTTCTGGACAGCTGATTTCCTTTGTATGAGAGTATGTCTCAGCTTTACCTCTTGTTTCTTCTGCTGGTAATTAGAATAATAACACTTATTATTTCTTACTTGCCATATACACATATATATGCTAGAAGTTAGATTTCCCTAATCCTCACCTTTCACACAGGATACTCGGTTGCTGGTGATGAATTCCAGAAATTAATGACCTGAGCCTAATAGGAACTGGTGGCCATGCTGTGTGAGCTGCCGTGTCTTCATAGCCACATGCATCAACATCAGCACTTGTGGTGGAAGTACAAAACTGCTAAGAATTTCCTCATGGAGGACATATTCTTGTGGTGGTAGGGTGAACAAGCACAGATGTGTGATGATGATTTACAGATGTATTTCACAGGAGGAGACTGTGAGTAAAACCATATATAGCAATATGAGGCTGACTGGATGACTGTGTATCTCTCTAGCAACATGACCTGTCTTTGGTAGGGTGTCTTTATTCCAAGTAGATACTAGTATCTTAAACTCCTACCTAAAATAGTGTATGCAAGCTCAGGTATCTTTTACTGAGGAGAAGAAAGGAGTGAGGAAAGGGAAGGGGAAAGGGAAATGTAAAGGGAAAGAGAAAGGGAGGAAGAGATTTCATATTAAGCATAGAAAATAGATTTCCTGTATTGTCAGCCTGTACATAAAACAAAAAATAGCAACCAAACCAAAGAAAATAAAGCCAAACAGGCAGAGATGAAAGGGACAGTTTAATGATAGAAGAAAAATACAGATACTGAGAGTGGAAAAGAGATAGAAGGGAGATCTCCAAAGGATTAAAATTTTGCTTTCAGTTTCCAGGTAAACGCAGTGTAATATTTTGTTGGGGTTTTCAAAGTATTTTTTCCCCAAACAATTTCCTGTAATTCTCTTGAATTTTAAGAGGGAGATGGATCAGTTGGTCATTTTCTAATGCAATCAGTACCCCAATCCAAAATATAAAGGGGAGAGTAGGTTTCTGGGGATCCAAAATTGAAAGGAGTGATTTTTTTATTGGCTTGATTTGACTGATTCCAGTCTGCTTTCTGCTTGTACAACCAAACGCTTCTAAACTTCGACTGCAGTTTGAGTTACCATCACGGACCAAAATAAGGAGATACTGTTCATACTGGGGAATGTTTTCTTCATCAAGACAGATAGTTCTACTAAAACCTTGTGATATGGAACAGCCACAATCTGGTCTGTAGCTACCTTAGTGGTAGTTTAAACAAATATATCAACAGGTTCTGTCACTTTTATTCACACAGTGGTGCTTTAAAATCTTTAGCTTCACACTTGGGATGAATTTTGATACCCTTAGGTTGTGTGAAACAGAATCTTGTTTCAGACCTAAGCACTGCTGATGGTAACAGGACTACTTACTGGAAAAACATGCTTAACTATTCAAATATAGCTCCTTGATTTCAGCAAGACTGTTCACTCACTGCAGTATTACACAGTAGGTTTTAAGACCACAGACTTAATAATTTTCTACAGTAGCAGTATTTCAATCCTTAGTCTCCAATATGACAAGTAATAGGTGAAAGTATAAGACCAGAGTAATAAGGCTTAAAGTGTGAAGAAGCATTGTAAAGCTTCAAGTGAAAATAATAAAATGTGTATGAGAGGACACATGATCATAGTTATGATTTACAGTTAAGTGCTAATTTCTATGGCATATACTACTCTGGTTGCGAGAATCAGTACCCTTGACTATATGCATCCCTTCAGTTCTCAGTCACTTTGCTTTCACAAGAAGCTATTGCATTACATTACAACTGGAAATTCCAGCTCGTCTCTCTGACTGTTCAATAATTTTGATTTACTAGCTTTTATCTTACTTGCTGGATTGAAGGCAAACTTTGGCTAAAACCATGGGATGTCAGATCTCCCCAAAATGGGAGATCTTTAACAGTTTTTCCAGCAGTCACTCCGCCATCTCATACAGCACAGTCTCTGTGAAATAACAGAGGCAGTCCATGATTTTGGGTCACAGCTGATCCACACAGCTTGCAAACTAAGCCCCTGGTGGACCATCGGATTCCTGTGGAAGGACCTTTGAGCCAAGACAGATTCTGACTCAATTCAGTGGTGCTCTGTGCAGGTCAAAGGTCTATGCAGTTGTATTCCATTACTGATCAGTCAGAGTCTAACACTCTATCTATTTTATGCTATGTTAGTAATATGTGTTAATATTATTTAATAAGGCACTTCTTTAAAAATAAAAAAGTCCTCAAATCCCTAGGTCATTAGAACATAGTTGGGGAGGGGAGGCAGAAAGACAGAAAGAAAGCTCTTCTCTATTAATTTGACATACCAGCAATATTGTTTACTGTTATTTCTGACGTAGGAGTCCTAAAGCAAAAACCTAGTGTCCTGCTTACTTAGTACAATGGTATCTGTTCATTTCAGGATGTTCTGTGTGTAAAGCCTCTGATTATTTTAATTCCTTAAAAAAGTTCAAATATTTTGGACCCAGATTTAAGGTGATATATCTGACATTATTAAGAAAGCTAAGGAATACGACTGGCATTGTTTGTGTGCCAGGTTAACACTGCACACAATTGATTGCAAGCGAAATGGACACTAAGTTTCAGCTATAAGGGCTACTCTTCAATAATGGATGGCTTCCACACCTGTGCAGTGACACCAGCTTTCTTGGCTGAAAATTTTGGCCTTGGAGCAGTAAACAACGAGGATGTGGTACTTTCTGGCTTAGAGAATGCAGAGTAGCTTGTAGGTGCATATGATTCATTTACTGGGGTAGGGGCATCTGACTGGAACAAAGGCTGTGAAACGTAGGCTGGCACGGAGTACACTGAAGATGCCCGAGCATTAGTAGGAGAGTCAGCAGTAGGCAGTCCTAAAGGTAGAGCTTGCTTTGAAGTGGACAACTTTGATGTCTGCTTAGTAGCAAGGCTTTCCTTAGTACTAGGAGGTTGAAAAGTAAATAAAGATGCATCAAGTTGATAAGGTTGATGTTTCATAATATCCAAAGCATTGAGACCTTTCTTAGGTTTTCTTTTTGTGGTTTTGGTAGGGGCAGTGGACTTAGAGGAAGGCTTGGTAGCACCAGGAGGGTAAGATGGGCTGTGGATGGGATTATAAGCAACAGGTGGAGGTGCTCGGACATTAGATGAGTATTTCCAAGAAGCTGGTAAAGATGGAGTTGGAGACGAGGCTCGTGCCATGTTTGCCTGGACAGTCTCTGAATCTACCACATACTTCTCCATTCGAGAGTGCCTTCTGGCAAATAACTGTGCTCCTTTTCCGCTCATAGCTGGTGGCATCTCAAAGGGTGGCTTGCTTTCTCCAGCGTTCGATGTGACTGGTGTGGTTGTCTTGGGTGTGTGGTTTGGACTCGCTAGGGTTGCCTGAGGCCCTTTGAAAGGACCAGCTAGGCTGAGAGTACTTGGGGGCTGGGCAGGAGAATGAGGGTACTGTGGAAATTTGAGTGGTGCAGGATATGCTGCCTGAGGGGAGGCTGGTGCTGGGAAAGAAGGAGCCTTGCTAGAAGCCACAGCTGGAGGTGACCAAACTGGAGTACCAGCAGTAGGAGAGATCTTGACTGAAGGCTTTGGAGCAACAGGAGGAGGGGCCTTTTGCTTAGATGCTTGAGTCTGCATGAAATTGCAAGCTTCTGCTCCCAAACTGAGGTAGTCTTCTTCAGGTCCTGACTCAAAACCAGCCCCAGTAGGTTTTTTGCCCTCTGCATTGTGTACAAGGGACAACAGGGCAGGATTAGGACTTACTTTGGGTGCTTCTTTGAAAGTGAACATAGGTTTTGAAGTGCTTCTTCTCTTTGCCTCTTGCAGTATCCCAGTTCTTTTGGCTGGTACCGCAATCCTTTCATCTCGGGATGCTATGTGTTCCGTTGGCTCACTGGGTAACCACACAGATGGGGCAGCTCTGCTGGCTACAGGAGCTGAAACAGGTCTGTATAACGCCTCAGGTGGTGGGCTAACAGAGCAGTAAGGAGGTGGTGCTGGTATATCTGAAAGAGGACTGGTAATGTTTCTTATGGGTGAAAATGGTGCAGCTGCTCGGTTTTGAACCCCAGAAGGGAAGGGTTTTGCTGTTTTATTCAAAGAAGCTGCTCTTTGAGCATCAGAGGACTGAAAAGAGAGATTTGTGTCTGGTGCTAAGCCAAACCCATTTTGTTGTAGCATTTTGCTATGATTCTGACTCACGTCTGTGTAGCTTTTGCTCACACTGGTCTGCTGTCTTGACATTTCTTCCTCTTTTGTTTGATAGACTGTAGAACTTAGCTTCTGGAAGTTCTCTGACATTGCTTCTCTTCCTTCCTCTGTATGCACTGTGTGTGCCTTCATCTCCTCCTGCTCAGCTGTAATTTGATCCATCCTCTGCCGCCTCTTGGCAAACATGAGGGCCCCTTTACCTGTGCTCTCTGGAAGTGTCTGCATCTCGTCTCCACTTTTTGTCTTCTTCTCAACCTCAAGTAGACCGCTGTCCCAGTCAAATGTCACAATCTTACCGTCAGTGTCAATGTCAGAGAAGAAATCTTCATCTATTTCTGACTCACTTGTTGCAAGCAAACTCACTTCAAAAGTGTTGTCTTTGTCCCCCTCTTGACCTTCCCCTTCTTCACCCTCGTCTTCGTCACGTTCTAACTCCCCAGTGCCGTAGCTGACTAAAGTATATTTCCTTGCCCTTTGACGACGCTTCTTGAACATCAGCACCCCCTTGGAATTGGGATTGGGTGCTGCTGTCAGCAGCAGTGCAATACTTTTACATTTAGATTTGGCTTCTTTGACCTGCTTCTCTGAAAGACTCTCACTTCGCCGGAGCCCTGTGGAAGGAGTCAAAGTGCACATTAATTGCATGGAGCCCACAAAAATACAAGGAGACTAACAACAAACAGTTCTGCAATTGTCTGTACCCAAATTTACCCACTGCCACTTTTCCCATATTGAAACATTTCTCTTATATAGTGAGGTGATTACACTTAAGCCTTTCCCACAACATCAACTGTGTTGTAAATTCTCTATCTAGCAATCGTTAGAGTCACACCCGTGCAGGTTCAAAGGCCACATCACTTTCTTTAACACTCTCTTAGTTCAACGGGAGCATTACCTGTGTCTTTGTTTCTGGCACCCTTGCTTTTTATTCCCGTAAGTAATCTCAGCAGCAACAGGCAGACAATATTCTTCTCATTTATTCAGTTTCTGTGGTCTGGCATTTACCAAATGTTTGACCACACTTCCTGGGCTTACAGTGGACATTCCCAGCTGGCCAGGCTCATGACTGCTCAACATCTGAGACCAAATGAGACTAACTGTATTCTGTCTGACGGTGGTAGCAGCTTCTGCTGTTTATGTGTTTACTCATATGAATTACAGAATGTGTATAGTTGCTGGAAGTTGGTATGCTTCTCTGTAATAGCTGTTTAAAAGCAAGTAAATACCCCAAAAGGCATACATAGAAACTATTAGTGTAAACTTTCAGCCTCTTGGAAGACATGGGAGTTTGGCCTTGGTACTCAATGAAAGCAGGTTTCAGTGTTTTAACAAGCATTACTTACCTGAAACGTAATACAGAATTGAATGGGATATAACAAATTAGGAAGATTTGTTTTGAAAATGTGGCAGGAATGTATACACATCTAAGACCTGAATGAAGGAGGCTCAACTACTCAAGATTATTCAGTAGCATATATCAATAATATGTATTTCTTAAAGCATAAACTATCTGTTTTCATCAATTCATGTGGCACAGGAATAGATGCAGCTATAAAGCTGATAGATGCACTGTACATCAGCATGACTCCTTCCTCATTATGTGACATGGAGTGTGTTCCTCACAGGACAATGCTAGTCAGGTGGTATCCCTGTTGCCTTCCTTATCTTCTACCACCACATCTCACGAATGACAGCTTCTCCCTTTAAAGAACAGCTTCTCCCTTTAAAAGAACTAGAAGTTGAAGCTGTCTAAATAAATGATCACCTTCCACTTCATTTGCAAAAAATAAAATCTTTTGCAGGCATAAATAAAGCAAACTCAGTGAAGAAAGCCATGTGATGGATTTTCCATCAGTGCTCGTTTTAACCATGTCAATAGATGGAGACTGATACTTCTGTTAAAGACAACTGGAGGTTTGCCTTTATGCCAGATGACAGTATGGCTGGACCAACGGTTCTCACAAGAACCTATAAAAGAGTACGGAGCATAGCACCCAAACCAGCAGTTTATGGCATTTTATAGTGAGAGAGCCAAGTCACAGAATCCTTGGCTAAGTCTTACAACAGTCACTGAGGGCATTTTCCAAAAGTACAGGTTTTAGTGTTAGGAGTGCCTCTGCAAACAGAAAGCATGTAAGTTCTCTGCTTTCAAATAACATACTTGCATCGGCAGTGAGTGTTATTCTGGGAAGGGGATTCATCAGGTACCCATTCAGTTCTGCAAAAAGCAAAGCTTTCCATTTTGTTAGCGTATTTTTCCTTAATTCATCTGGATAGTTATTTAATCAGTAGTTTCAAAAGGTGGCGGAAGAAATGTTACCTGTTCAGGTAAATATAATCTGATGACTAGTTACAGCAAAAGAACTCTTTGGTAGAGATCAAGCACCTATAATAAATGTTCTTCTCCAGTTTAGGCTTTGCATTGTAATTTTTAATTTAAGAAAATGCACACGTCCTGTTTGCTGCACACAGGGAATTTGTTTGCTCTCATGTATAGACAGTATTTTACAAATAATAATAATACTAAAAGCAAACACTTTCATAGATTACATCAACGGTTCCTAAAGGTAATGTCCTGCCACTAGATTAGAAGGAGCTGGGGTTGTCATAGATGAGGTGGGAAGAGGACAGAATCTATGTCCTACTTGAAAGAAGAGTCTATAGTGTAATGTGTAATTCATTCCTTGTACTTTTGTCTGCAGCGTGCAGGCAAGTAATTCTCTAAAGAAGACAGGCACAGTCTCACAGCTGGTTCTAACTTCACAGCCAAAATGTAAAGCATGTGCACATTTCTTTTTTGCTTCATTCAATATGCCAAAGATATGTGGATTGCATACAGACACTTAGGCAAAAGTAACTGTTTAATCCACTTGCCAATAAGGTACAAATGGTTATCATGCTAAAAATATGCTTACAGAGGAATTAGCAGGGGGTTAGCAGACTAGTTCCAACACTGCATATGAAATAGCTTGTTGCTACCGTATATCACTGCACACATTCAAGCACCTTTGACATACTGCTGCTAAATCCCCAGACAGGATTCTTAACATTGTTGGGAAAGAGCAAGCAGCCAATCGAAAGATCCCAAATGAACAAAATAGTAAATAAATGAATAGATAAATAAGAATGCCTATCTACAGTCAGTGAATGACTATTGTACCCAGTTGCAAGTTTAGTTCCATGTAAACTTCTTGGACACATTTTGAAGCTCACCTCTGGGTATGGGAGTCAGAAGAAATAGCATGTTCACTTTACAGTCTGGAGCAGACTGACAAGCTGGAAGGATCATGTAACACTTACACACATGCTAATGTCTGTCAAAATCTCTTCTGCAGGCAACATCCAGCTTGTCTACTAGCGTTTTTTTATTAACTTTCAAGAGCAGTGCCATGGCTTTGATTTCAGACGGTGTGAATGACAACACAAAGTTTTTTCTATAAAAGGAGAAATCCACAGGATTCACTTAGACAGGTTCACGCAACAATATTCTACAGATTGCCTCTTATTGAATACAGTTAGAAGACCATCAGAATTCAGTCTTTTTTGGAGACGCAAGCATTTTTAATTGGACAAAGTCATCTAAGCAAAGTTATTCAGCACAGTTAAGGCATGGGTGTACTCTTGGCTCATCACCAGGAGCAAAGCATTACCCTGAAAAAAACACGTAAAGCAAGAACAGAAACATAATTTAGAAGAAAAAGAGAGAGGAAAAGTTAGAAAACTGCAGGGAAAAACCCTCTTAACACATTTTTCCTACTGCATTATACATTCTGAAATTATGTTTAGAGTTACAAAGGATAGCCTCGGGCAGTGCAAACGATTAGATGAGACATACTTACTTGCGTGCCTTGCCCTGTGCTTGAGTGGTCTGTGATCCCTTTCCGAGTGCTGGTTGTCTCCTCTCTGCTCTGTGCCTTCTGGTGAGATTGCAAAGGAGAGGAGGGAAGGAGGTGCTTCTGACTGCCCTTCCTCCACTTGAGAATTAACACACCCCCTTTCAGCCGGAGACCTGGGTGCTTCCTTCTCCCTGTCTGAACAGTCCAGGATCACCTCCACCCTCGGGAGAGCTGGAGCTGTACCCTGGATCCTCTTGATCTCTTTGCTGTTAGAAAACTGGACAACTTTGCTTGACCACTGGATGTTGCCCTCCTTCATGCCCAGGGGAATCGTGATTACAGGGCTAGTCCCATCTTGTACACTGGGTTCTCTTCCTGAAAGAGTGCATTTTTCTGCCCCTAAGAGAGTCACAGCAGGAGCATGGGTGCTTTTGTGCTTCTCGTTTGAGAGGGACAGCTGCAGCTCAACCATAGTACCTGGCCTTCTTTCTTCTGCCTTCCCTCTGAGAGCAGTCTCATCTGTTACGAGCACTTTGGAGGTGCCTATCACTTTAGGAGTAATTCTTTGGCTTTGTGTGGTCTCTTGTTTTGTTGCAGAGAAGTGTATGTTCCTTTCTCCTGCTCCCTGCTGAGATTCACTATGTATCTCTGTGATGCATAAATCTCCACGAGGTATCTCTTTTGCTGTGTTAATTTGCATTGTAGTACTCTCCCTATAGTCCTCTTTGTTTATGTTTTCATCTTTTCCGTTTTCTCTTCCAGCACTTAATGCTTCATTTATTCCACTGAAGGATCTGCACATATATAAACAAGTAATTCAAGAAATTAAGCTGCTGGAAGCACAGCAATTGTAAGCACAGTTACAAAAGCGATTTCTGTATTGTGTTTTTTCCCCTATATTAATTGTGGTACCTGCTGGCAAGTCCATCGAAGTAAAGAAATATTCCCAGAATATAGAGGTCTTAAATTGGAGCATCTTTGTATCTTTCAAAATTGCTCAATTTACCAGTTCAGTAAGAGGGAGATTGCACTGCTGTGGTAGAACTATGATCCAATCGCCATCCTTCAGCACTGTTGAATTACATCATTCCTAACATTGGTATGCTTTCACAGGAATTACCTCATTCCTAACATTGGTATGCTTCCACAGACACATTTCTATTAAAGTGTTTCCAGACAATGCTGCTGAGACTTCTGGGACAGTACCTTTCTGTATTTCCCATATGCATGAGAAAATTAACTTTGCATGGCAAAGAGTGGTTAATTTTTGGGTCTGTGGCTACTATTATAACTGTTTTAGGCACCATCCTCATTCCAAGCAGTTTACTCTCTAAGGAACAGAAATATACTGGATGAGGATCAGAGGGAGAGGAATGAATACTGAAAATACACAAAGAATTCCTGTGAATCATCCTTTATATATCATCCTTATATATCATGGAATAATTAAAACATTCTGGGCCTATTCTAGTGATGCAGTGTAAAAGGGTAGTGAACCCATACAGTATTTCCTAGTTATTAAAAATATCTATTTCTTACTGGCAAACGTTACTTTGACTTTCTGAAGCCTACTACATACCTCAGTGTAGCTCCCTTTTTTAAACTATGAATTCTTTTTGCCCAGTTAGGCTGTTTCACTGGTATTAGGGACTCCTGGAGTATATTCTAGCTTCTTTCTGTACTGACTGCTATTAATTGGAGAGAAAATGGTTTTTGTACAGAAAGACTGCAGCATGTTATTAAGGTTTTCTGTTGACGGGAAGGTGGCAAAGCACTTATTCAAATGATGGAAGTGGTAGGTATGTAGAAAAGTATTAATATCAAGTATTGTGGAGGTTTCTGAAATCAAAAGCAGGTCTCAGGTATTCTGAAACTTTGGACCCCCCCTACAAAGAAAGACTGGAAGAAGCAACAGAAGAAATAAATCTGTCAGTGCACTGAAGCAACTTCAATATCACTTACTTTTCCAGCTATACACCATACTGTTTGTAATGGTCTGCCTCAAATAGCACAAAATATGTGAAGTCCATGAAACATAAAGGTCAGACATTTTAATTTAGAGGGCTCCTTGTGAGTGTTGCTGGATTCCATTGTATTATGCTATTTGGATGATCAACTGTACTGCTCCTACGTACAGATAAATTACAGAAATCTGTAAACATTTCCTTGTAAGATATGAGACCTGGGGCTGGGCCAGCTACATCTAGCCTTTATTGGTAGCTGAGTGATCGTGTATATGTGTGGGACACAAAGATTTCCACTTTAAAAGGCCTTCGCTACTTATGGATATACTTCTGCTCTATATATCAATGTGTATCCATGTGTCAAGAGACAGAATACTGGGGCTGATCTCTTTTTTGTCATTTAAGATTCCGGTTTATCAAATTACTCTTTTTGTCTCAGGTCTGTCCAGCTCACTGCAGGAACACCCCTGGTTTCAGAAAATAATAAATGGTGTCAGCACTGCAGAGTTGGCCCGAGAATCATTTTTACCTCCCTATGTGGTGCGTTTCATTTTGGTTTAAACTGAGCACACTCCCTGCTTCCCCCTAGACATTTCCTTTCTAGATTCAGCAGTAGCCCAGGATGTGAAAAGGACAGGCCAGCATTTCTGTTTCTGTCCTCACTCTTGATGTTTCTTAGTACATCTGTTCAACATTTGTCGGGAAGGTTGGTAAGATGCTCTCCACATGGCATCTGGAGAGGGCCTTCCCTGCAGGACGTCTCTTTCCTCTTATCCTGTGAACCCAAGGTTTTGTGGACACCACTGGTTACTGACTGTGGTTTACAGGGGATTGGGAAATTTTTTTGTAGACATCAAAGGCCAAGTAGCATTGTAAAAAATACTTTAGAAGCCTAATTTTCCTCCGTCAGAGGAGAAATGGGCTGACAATGAATGCTTATGAAAAGCTAATGCGTGCAAATAGGTCAGGAACAGTTGGAAGCTTCCCAAGGAGAAATACTCTTCCCTGCCAGCAAAAGATGCTCGGATGTAAAGACCGCCACTGGAGCACCCCTTTAATTAGGCATTATTCTTGCCTCATGATTTCCAGCATTTCCTGTAGATGGCTGCTAACAAGTGGCTACTCTGGAAAGGAAGGATTTGCTTCTCATTGCTCTTGAAGGATGCTAAGACGCTTCCTGGAAAATCCTTCTAGTGGCAGTGCTGAGAGGGCTACTACCCACAAAGGAGGTGGCAAGCAAAGAGGAATGTTTCCATTTATTCTCTTATACCCTGCAGGATACTTCCAGCGGGGGCTGGGATTTTGGGGGAGATAAGCTAGTGAGAAGAAAAGATTTTCACAGTGAATTCCTTTAGAACATTTCAGTTACTTTCAGAATGCCGATCAACAGCAGTTTTCTTTAGATTTCTAACAGACACAGTTTAATTCCATGAAACAGTGAATTATGTGGCCTGGTTTGGTTCTGATTTTCAGGATGTGTCTTGTTCGCCATACATTCAGGCAAAGACAATGGAATGAATGGAAGATGTGCTGTCATTTTCAGCTAGAGCTGTGGCCTTCGGACCAACTCAGATATCAGTTACAGAGCAGCAACAAGCAGTAGTCAAAGCATATGGCTGCAAAGAAGACAGCTAGTCGGCCACAAATACCATTTTTACAAGTGCAGTTCAAGTAGTTATGAATTAAAAACAAGAATGCAGATATCACAAGAGGAGCATTAAAACGATACACTGCTGAACCGGAATCATGTGCTATGCACTGTGGAGAAGGTAAGCTGTAATTCTCAGCTATCACAGTTCCCCTCATCTCATCACATTACCCAGCCCAAGCCAGTGTGTACAGACAGGCCATTCAAAATGTCCGTTATAAATAAAATGAATCCTCTTTGAGAGCATCTTTGTTTGGAGGTAGAACTGCAACTTTGAACTACTAGACACTTGAGGAAAGTTCCTGTGCACAGGCTGCAGAAACCACAGAGGAATTTCACGCGCTGGTAACCAGAGACAAGTGGGGTTTTTGCACCAGCGTGCTTTCAGCCTTTCCAGTGACACTTCTCTCTTAGCTGTTTTGATAAATTGTGACCCCTCCTGTCCTCCTGGTCCTGCCCATGGGAGAGCAGACAAAGGCAACTGCAGTAGCGCAGGGCAGAGCCATTATTCCTTAAAAGGAGAGTGGAAGTCTTAGGTATTTTCTTACTCTTCTTCCCCTTCCTGAACACAGAAGGTAATTTGGAGTTCATCTTGTCTGAATTCACAAAGAATGTGCTGGGAAGAATGTGCTTACTGTAAGCGATTCTGAACTCAAGATTGCATTTATTACACTGGTGACAAATGACAAACCAGTCATTGGAATAGACTGATGTGCCGCCACCAGTAATGCTGGCCTGCTTGCAAATTTACGGGAAGGTTCTCTTAGAAGCTTGAAGCATTTGCAAAGAAAACTGGAATTCATCCATCAATGTTTGTAAATGGAGAGAGCTGAGACTTTCCCACCTCATCCAGCGAAGTGATAACAACTACAGAAATAGAATTCATGATTTCCAGGCCCTCTCCCCCTTCTGTCTACTAACACATTTTGCCACCAAGAAGACCATTTGCCATGTCATCATCGAGGCATATCTGTGTAACACACTTTCTACATCTATACTGGCTTTGCTTATTGTAAGCCTCACTTCCCTATCTGTGGACAATAACAACACTTCACTACTTCAAAGGGGTGGAAAGAATAATTGAACGTAAGACTCTGTAGTATGCAGCTATGGTAGTGGTCACCTCGTAAATATTCATACTAAAATAAAATGTGGAGACTGTACACTAAATTCTGTGCCTGAACCATGCTGTTCAAATTATATACAGTAGTTCCTTCAGATCAAATTGTCTTCTCTCTTCCATACAGACAAGCAGAGTTAGAGGCATTAATAAGACGACCATCGGAAACTTGCAGTATAAGTCTGAAAAGTGCATTCAAACCCATTGTTTTTGTGTGGTTCACTGAACAGAATTGCACCAAAGCATTCTGAGCATTCCTGTACCTCTTGATAAGCATCTGCAGGACGTCAGTCAGGCTTTCCATCAGAACGATAACTTCAGCATAGGTTAAGTCACCACAAGGCTTGCCATTGATAGACACCACCTCATCTCCCTCGCACAGTCCAGCCTTAGCTGCTTTGCTCTTGCTGCGAACCTACAGTGAGTCAAAAGCAAATGCCAAATTGCACAATTAGCGTTCATTTGAAAACAACAGCAACCATTTCCTCAACTTGCTTTTGTCCATACAAAAGAAAAAGGATCAGTAATATTGTGGGGCTTTTTTAATAGGGAGACACAGAAGCCTGGAGCAACAGTCAATTGATCAGAGTTAGCAGAAATGCAAGAAATCTCATTAGTTTCTCCAAAAATTAAGGACTACGAGAGCTGAAATCTGCCAAGATTTCAGAAGAGGAGTGAACCTAAGGATCCTGTAGGCAGAATGACAGTATCTGCATGCTGTTAGACTGTGGGTATAAAGACTTCTGGTATGCTGGACACTTTGACTTCGATGCCCAACTCTGGGTTTAGTTGCCAAACTATAAACATCTGAATCACAGGGGATCCTAAATCCATGTTTAGCCATCTGAGTAGGTGCCCTGATGCATTAAACTTAAGACACTCCTGTTAAGGTTTAACCTTCCCTACTAAGTACTCGTTCAAGAATCTTATACAGCTCTGAATTTTGTTGTTTCACTTCTTTTGCCATTGGCAGCATGTTGTAACTTAACGCAGTCTTTGTATTACAAAACCTAGACAGCCCTACCATCACTCCGAGTATGCCATACAGTTGACTGCTTTTTTTAAAGTACATATTTGCAAACAGTTATGTTCTGTTAACCAGGATGCCTTTAGGAGCCTATTCTAGAATGACACATGCAAATAAAAGGGCCTTTCTAGAGTTATTTGCTCTCAGTCTTCTACATATTGGTGCGAGTACTTCTACCTTACATGATACTCAGTTGGTGGGTCGACATGTTATACTGGTTAATCCTCAGAGCATCTTCTTGGATATTTTTAAAGTAGTAATACAAATCTGCCACACGGGAGCAGAGTCATCGCCGCTTAATCTAGGAAAGTTGCTTCTGATCTGCACCAGATCTGAGGATGCAGCTGACCCACAGACTCCTGGACTTATCCCAGATATACTATATACCAGATATCCCAGATATACTATCACGCAGCTGGATTGGTGCCTCAAATGAATTCCTGGAGTCAATTTTGAGAAGTGTCTTGGAGTCAAGATGATATGTGGAATAAACATTGAGACTGCATGTTCTTCTGTGGCACAGCCATATATCTTTGTTGATTCAATTTACACATACCTATATGTCATATTATGGCTTTTTGAGCAGCGAAGAAACAGAAGCCTGGTGCATACAGAAGCCAGTTTCTGCCCTGTAGAGTTAACATTTACAAATATGGAGTGGTATGCTGCTCTGTTTATCTCCCGTAAGGCAAGAGCATAAACATCCTTGTGCTTTGGGAAGAAATGCCAGTTTAGACAGTATTAAGAATGTTTTGCTTCATATATGAACTAGGGCTTGGGTTGAGGTTTTGTTATTATTTTTCAAATAGGAGGGTATGCTATTAAAATTTCACAAGACATCTTAGGCCTGAATGTAAATATTTAATGCTGTGCATGTTAGGAAGAATTTCCAGTGCCCCTCTTTCAAAAACCATGTAAACAGCAATTTGAACAACACGTGAACTCTGAAATAGCAGAATGTGATACCTAGATTGTGAGAAGAAAACTTGTTTCTGTTTCTTAAGTGTCTGAGAAACTGGAGTCACCTCTGTCATAGGTTACCATTACAGCTCTCTCAGGAGAGAAACTGTTACCCGTTCCATAACTTTAGGGATTTATGTCAAAAAGCAGAAGTACAAATGTATCGTGTGAACTGGGGTGCATGAGTTGCTAGAGAGTTCAACTGGTTTCACAATTTGTTTAAACAGACTCCTTGGTGTGCTTCGAATCAAAAAGACAAGGGCATGGAATTTCCTTTTCAAGTTCTTGAAAGGCTCTCGCAGTCCATTTTGCTGCCCTGTGGATTACTGAAAGATCACAGTTTTGAGGTGTTTGGACCTTCACACAAAACCCTAGCCCCTTCATTGACTGGTCATGCAGGATAGATATTGCTATAAGTGGCCATTCCTTCTCTCTCTGGTAGCATTTCAGTTCATACACACATTAGGGCAAGATTTCTCTCACGGTTATACTGATAGGTTTATCTACACAAATCAAACCTTTAACGTGATTTTGCCATTGCAGGATCACACTGCACATGCAGTATGCATTAATGGTTCTTATGACTGTATGTCAGCCTCCTTCCCAGCCTCTCTCAAAGGCATCTCTGCCTCCCAGATTTGAACGCTGTCTATGTATACTGAATTTAGTCAATGCTGTGCATGCTCTGCCCATAAGGAGTTTTAGACTCCTGAATTTTTAACAGTACTAATGTGTTGTATATAAATAGTTGTACATAAAGACTTCAGGTTATTCTGACCCGTTTGTTACAATATTCCCTCAATTCAGCTGTTTGGATCACTCTTTCTACAAGGTGCAGACAGTGCTGGATTACTTGGACAAATGATCTGAAATACGTGATTTCTTTCTGCTCCCAGATTACTCCTATATCCATAATCCTCCACTGTCAGGAGTGCCCCCTGCTGCTTAAAATATCAAGTGCTGAGCAATTCCTCATCTCCACAGAGATGTTAATCTTAGAGGAAAGTTCCTTTGTGAGGAATTTAGCCCAGATGTGTGCGGTTATCTGAGCACCACAGAGCAGCCAGGAACCACCTCTGCAGCACAAGCCCGCACAAGCAGCAGCAGTGATGCTGTCTGGACAGAAGGCCCGGGGGCTGGTGCAGGACTCCTCAGTCTCGCATCAGGAACCTATTGACAAGAAGCTGCTTCAGTAAGGAACTGGAGTCTGTCCAAAGGTTCTTCAGGAAGGCCTGGAAACTGCAGATGAGTAAGGTCTGGGTGCCTGCATACGTTACTGAGAGATCACATCCCAAAGGCATGGGTATGTGGGAGTGAAAAGCATAGGATAGTAACTTACGAAGGTTGGTGGTATCTGTGGGGTGCTGCTGGGGCTGGAGTAATCATGGGTGTTCGCAGCACATGACATCTTCAGTCAGTTTCTTAACCAGTGGAAGATGAGGAATATGAGGCATACACAGTGGCTGTGCTTATGCTAGCGGGGGGCAAAGAAGGGGGTTTGTAGAGTAGCAGGTACTAAATGTGCCCCTATGATTCAATCTGAAAGCAGTTTTGTTTCCACGTTATGAAACAACATATGATAAATCAGGATAATAGGGAAACTTGCTTAAAAAATGTAACCCTGGTGAAGCTAAAAAGCTAAAGTAGATGCACGTGCTGTTTGTTGTGGCTACAAGTAGATGCACAGGCAGCAGCTGGGACTCAGTTTACCAGGTTATCTTGTTTGTGTGTCTGAGCCCTAAAATAAGTTGAACCTGATAACAAGTCAATGAGTTGTAGTTTAACACAAGGCAAGTGGACTTGAGGACACTCTGCAGACCTGGTTTTCCAGTTGTGTAACTAAGAAATCATTAGGGCATTTCATGGTCTTGCTTTTTTACCAGTGACTTTTGGGAAAGATGATTTGTATCTTGTTCTGGTGTGCTGCTAGGATGTGTCTAAATGGTGTGATTCAGGTGTAGTCTGACTAAACAGTCAGGTTTGGTGATGGCTCATCCTGAATGAGGATCCAATCAGAGAAAAGGAACAATCTGAGCATGAGCACAATCCATTTAGCCTAAACCTCTCTCTATTAAAGTAAGACCTCTTGTGGCTTTAAAATGTATGTATATTTGCTCAGAGACATTCTCAACTCAAAGCAAACTTTCCAAACTATGAGTTATTCTCAGAACTCCTTACTGATCTTTCGTTTTAACACCAGCTTTTAGACAAGGCAATAGAAAATACAGAAAAATATTACCACTGGGTGCAGTGGAAATCCACTTCTCTGCTATTTGTGGCCCTTGTCCATACAGACAGAGTAGTTTAGTTCATTGAGGGGCTGCTTCTACAAGAGCCTATTCAGTTGAATGTCCTATCTGATTTTTGAAGTCTCTTCTTAAGTGTATGGCCCTCAAGGCTTTAGCCAGTTTCAGTGAACCTTATTTACACATGTAAGTCCTCAGTATTAGTCTTGGGTCTTTGATGACTGGCATTGAGTTTTATTATGATGAAATATGTTGCCCAAGATAGCTTGGCATCCCAGACAAATGGAACTTCAGTGGATCAGTTGTTCATCTTCATTATTTTTTATGACTTTAGTTATGTCAACTGCAAACTTTACCAGCACTGGCTTTGTGTTTTCTTACAGGCTGACAGACTTCAGTTACAAAGGGTTAAGGGTTCTTGACAAAGATCTGTCCACTTGACATAACTTCCTGCATGTAACCTTAAGAGTTTAGTATCTCTCTTCAGGGGTTGTCCGGCAGGTAGCTTAGTAACTGTTAGTGGTTTTTTTTTGGTATGAGGAAAGTTTTAAAGGCCTTTTTTTTCCCTTTTATTTTTTCCCCACACTGGTTTGAAGCTGCAATATTAAACTGGATGGTAAGCACAGTTAAAATTCTCACTTGGTGTCACTACA
Organism: Agapornis roseicollis; assembly: GCA_002631895.1. Taxonomy (NCBI): domain Eukaryota; kingdom Metazoa; phylum Chordata; class Aves; order Psittaciformes; family Psittacidae; genus Agapornis; species Agapornis roseicollis. Next base: position 131,171 of record NDXB01000982.1, read on the forward strand.
TTGGTTCACATTTTGTAAGCACAAGTATCAGTGTTATATAATATTATGGTAGTTTATGGCAAACGTGTGATACAGGCTGCTGAGCTACATAAAGTGAAGGTAATTTTAACTGTAAAACCCATGATCTAGTGCCCTAAAGTTTCTGGCTTTACTACCAATATACAGCTAAAGCAAACTTCCGTCATGTTTTACCCATGTAAAAGTGCATGGGATGTTCTTGCAACGGGATATAGTTATTGGTTTGCTTATTGTTTAACTCTGTCTACAGTTAGTCCTGTCGCAGTGTACATGTAAAATTTCACTTCTTGAGTGCACTGGTTCAGTTTGGCAACTGTTGTCTCCTTTTTCCCATAACGTGAGGACTTCCAGTTCTGAACCAGAAGATCTGATTCACTTCCCTTCAGAGTATATTTGACAAATGCAGTTTGGTACAACTTCTTTTACATACTATTGTGGAGGGGTTGACCCACATGTCTGACCATTTATATATGGTGAAGCTGTTGTGCTGTTTGGAACCAGAGAACAGACTGATCTCAGTGAAAAGTAAAGCCTGTTCGAATTCCCAGTAGCCTTGCCTAATGGACTAGGTATCATCTTGCTCAGGGTTGCCTTTCTTTGGCAGCAATCCAAAGTTAGCAGCTGAAAAAGGGATGAGATAATGACCTCTGAAATATTGATCTGGCATGCTGGCAATGCAGCAAACTTCCCTATAGTGAGCTTGGGTACAGCATGTTAATGTATAGCCTGGCTATGAATTAACCTTTTCCAGGATGTACCGCTGCATCCTTGTAGTTGATGTGTCACAATTAAGATGTTGTGCTGATTTACTAGTGTTGCTGGTGAATTAGTGAACGAGTGACAAGGAGAGAAACGATGCTGTTGCCTTTCAGTAGCGTAGCTGTGCATTGTCTGCTCTAGTTTCTTTCCCCTTTTCTTCTTGCCTTGTTTTGAATAGTGACTGGCTATATACTTCCTGGCTTGTTTTTAAATCCTAACCAACTTACATCTCTTCATGAACATTGTAACTACATTTTCAGTTCCTTTTCACTGCCCCCTGTGCAGAGAGATAACTGAATTGCCAGTGCTTTTTTGGGACTGAGAAAATAATGCACCTTTACTGAGTGCTTCAGTATATAGGTAGCATCTAAAGTCTCTTAATGACAATAGAGCTTATTGCCTGGAGAAAAGAACTTCTGTCTTACGGTTAAGAGAGAATAAACAGAGAATTAAAATGTCAGTATTATCTGAGACTGAACTGTTTGAGGCAACACTGGAAGTAGTACTGTAGACAGTCCTTGTGGTAAGTCTATCCACTGCCTGATCTTGAGCTGAGCTCTGCTATCACTGGTACAGCAGTGAAATCGCTATATAACTGCGCTGTTAGTATGGGCCTAACACCATGCACTGGGTGTTCCCAGTAGAAAAAGTGGCACATTTCTAATATTGCAATCAAAGGATAGGTAAATGAAAGTTAAAAACCAAAACCTGACACCTGAAAGTATTTCCCTTAAGGTGGTGCTAAAATAGTAAGAGGGTAGATGCATACTCTTAGAGAACAGCATTTCAAGCCTTCACTTGTGGCTGCTGGTAGAAAGCAGCAAATGCATGTGAGGAGTGACTGAAAACTTAAGCACTTTCAGACCTGCAATTCAGTTCCTTAAGAAAAAAAAAAAAAAAAGGAAAAAAAAAAAAAAAAAAAAAAGCTTAAAAATAAAAATAAAAAAAAAAAAAAAAAAAAAAAAAAAGAAAAAAAAAAAAAATAAAAAAAAAAAAAAAAAAAAAAAAAAAGAAAAAAAAAAAAAATAAAAAAAAAAAAAAAAAAAAAAAAAAAGAAAAAAAAAAAAAAAAAAAAAAGATTAAAAAAAAAAAAAAAAAAAAAAAAAAAGAAAAAGAGGGGAGGAGTTAAAAAAGAGGGGGAGATAAGAAAAGATTAGATTCTTTTATTCCGTCCTTCCCCATAAATCAGAGGGGAAAATGGCCATATGCTTCCCCTTCGTTTAACTGTGAAATACACAATATGAGGTATATTTTAGTCCATTCTGTTGTTTGTCTTACATCATGTAGTGCTGCATGGTCTAGGTGCAGAGCTAGAAAATAGAATAACTGTATGAGGAACAGCAGGTCCAAGGAGCTGATCCTGCCCCTCTACTTTGCTCTCGTGAGACCTCACCTGGAGCATTGTGTGCAGCTCTGGTGTCCTCAGCATCGAAAGGACATGGAGCTGTTGGAACAAGTCCAGAGGAGGCCACGAGGATGATCAGGGACTGGAGCATCTCCCATACAAAGACAGGCTGGGAAAGTTGGGGCTGTTCAGCCTGGGGAAGAGAAGGCTGCGTGGAGACCTCATAGCAGCCTTCCAGTATCTGAAGGGGGCCTATAGGGATGCTGGGGAGGGGCTCTTCATTAGGGACTGTAGTGACAGGACAAGGGGTAACGGGTTCAAACTGAAACAGGAGAGGTTTAGGTTAGATCTAAGGAAGAAATTCTTTCCTGAGAGGGTGCTGAGGCACTGGAATGGGTTGCCCAGGGAGGTTGTGAGTGCTCCATCCCTGGCAGCATTCAAGGCCAGGTTGGATGAAGCCTTGGGTGCCATGGTTTAGTGTGAGGTGTCCCTGCTTATGGCAGGGGGGTTAGAACTGGATGATCTTGAGGTCCTTTCCAACCCTAACTGTTCTATGATTCTATGAGGAAGGTACTGAACATGCCTGAGCTATGCCAGCAGCTGCCACCCTCTAGGAAGAGGAGTTTCAGGTCCTCGGAGGCAAATGAAGCCAAAAAGAGAGGAGGCAGAAGCTGTAGTCAGGAGGCTGTCCTCAGCTCTGAACTGCATTCATATGGCTTTAAACTACAAAGAAATTAATACTGTCTATTAAGTGGTTTAGGAATGAGCTGGTTTAACTTTCTCAGACAAAATCTGTGGTGCCATGGTAAATCCTTTAGAAAAAGTGTGATTACAAGTTTCCCTGACGGAGTTAAACTTGTTGGGAGAAAACTCAAATACGCAACCTTCTGTAATCATGAATTGCCTACTCCTGATTTTTTGAGTCACCATACTGGCTCTTCCATTAATACTGTCAGAGCTGATACCAGAACATATAATTATTTGTGTTTATCCTTTCAAAACACTGACACAGTGCTTGATTTTTCTAGGCCTCTGACATAGTGAGTCATATTCTGACTTAATGAAGATCAACGTTAGCTGTCCAGAGGCTTGTTGAGACTGCTTTCCAAACTTCTGGATGTAATTTTAAAGGGCAAAAGCTCTTACTGCTTTTGCAGCATTGTCCTGTGTGAAGTGTGCCGAAGTAGACACTGTTTCCGGGTACTGATGGCAGTGTGGAACTGAGATTCCAGGCTCAAATCAGGATTGGAGGAACAGCTCAAACACAGGCATTTTGCATAAGGACATCGGATGGCAAATAAACATCATTCTTGGAGTGGGTTATGCTAGCAGAGCCACAGGCACTAATGTTGGGTTGGTAAACATGCTTACTGTTTGCTGCACTTCAGTAGTGGAAATTACAACAATGGCAGAAGGAGTCTGTGGATCCAGGCTGTGCTATTTTGGCTAATCATTTGTCATGATAATATTTGCTCTGGCTTATTCATCTGTGCTGGGCCATCCCTCAGTGTTGACTGGAGTTGGGGCTATGGGCTCCAGAGCCAAGGTTGCAGCTGGTAGTAGCAGAGATAGGTCAATGCTGAGAGTCCAACTTAACCATCTTTGGCTAAGGCAGAATTGTTGCCAAGTTATGGACTCATTTGGTTTGAGTTCTTTTAATTTCAGGGCAGCTTGGGGGTTTCAGCGCTACTGAAAGGCAGAGGAAAGCAGACCAGCGTTCACCCTGAGCACGGTTGCATTCCTTTGTCGTTGCATGGTTCCTGTATTTCATAGGTGGTTCCTTGCTTTCCCTGGGCTCCTCTAGGCTTTTGTGGAATTTGAAGTTTTCCCGAGGTCTGACTCGGGAGGATTGAGGCAGGCCTGTGAGTTCCAGCTGCAGCTGGTTTTCCTGCACTGTCTGTGCTGGTTTACTATAGGTAAAATAAGCTACATAATCTAGAATTAACTTCTGAGAAGTTGTTTGCGAGTGAGGTTTGAGGCCGACTGGCAAGTCTCCAGTATGACTGATTACAGAGCCTGCAGAGCCATTAGGCTGAGTCTGATAATCTGCAGTTTTGGCTGCCCTTTGGTACCAACCTGAGCAATAGTAGCGGGTGCATCATCCCAGGAACATCACTGGGAGCTTCAGACAACTTCTGGCATCTTCCTTGCTGTAGGTCAAAGGTAGCAAGGAAGAGAAGAGAGTCTATTTGAATAAGAGCATAGACTCTGCTACCAGCTGAGAAGTTATCCAGCAATGCGATAAGAAGAGTGCTGAGATGTGAAAGTTTTTATGTCTTGGTGGAAGAATGGTAAGTTTGGAGAAAAAAGATTGCTGGAGATCTTTGTACTTCCTTCTGTTTAGCCCAAAGCATGTTTGTGTAATTTGATGGTTTAGCCTGTTACCTGCCTTTCAAACTAGGCAATGTTTGGAGAGACATGGATGGACATGAGGGGTGTGCGGAGTTTTTGGGGTGATGGGGGGATGACTGTATTCTTATTTAGTGACATACAGGCCATAAATCCATCCTACTAGCAGGCAAATGACCACTGAACTACAAGTGTGCACTTTGTCGAGCCATCTTCATATCCTGTATCAATTACTCTGTTCTGTGTGGCTCTCCAGTCTTGTTTGCACCCATCGGTTATCTGCCCAAATTGTCTTGAAGGGGAGTGGGGTGGGGAACAGTCAGAGAGGGAAAGGAGGGAGGGTTCTCATAACAAAGCTATATTTGAGGCAACACATTTAATCCTTAGAGCATAACTAGTCCAGTGACAGTTAAAATGAAACTGTTATTCAGTCTCCTCAGTCCATTCCCTGAAATGGTATTGTTTATGACAATCCCTTAACATTATGTCATGAGTTTGCAAATACACAAGCATGGCATATGATCTTCCTTCCAAAAGGAATAGCAAAGGCAGTGAGAAGAAACAAGTGCCATCCTGCAGGTTTCTGTTTCAACGAAGGCTGCTGTAGCTGTCAGTCTCAATGATGTCAAGGTTAGATTGAAATGTGTGCCCAATGATGTATTTCTTGCTGCTTGCTTCACTGCTGAGGCAGCAGTTCAATCAACACCAGAAAGATCATGAAGAGGTAACTAAAAACTTTTCCTTGCTTCCAGTGGAGAAAGTAGTGACACTGTGGTTTATTATGAGAGCTTTCTGTGTGTACAATGCTCAGCACAATTGGGCCAGATCTCAGATTGCAGGGTGGGGAGTTTTCAAAACTGCATTAGCCTAAATGAGTCAGATTGTTCAAAGAAACCAAACAACACAGGTATCTGGTGAATGTGTTAAACTGTTATTGTATTATGCACAAATAAAGTGGCCAAAGGAAAGTGCAAATTTCCAAGCCATTGGAGAAGTATGAATCAAACAATGGCACAAACCTGGCTTAGAGCTCAATACAGGGACTGAGTTTAGCTCCTCTTGCTTGCAATCACAGAATCATAGAATAGTTAGGGTTGGAAAGGACCTCAAGATCATCCAGTTCCAACCCCCCTGCCATAAGCAGGGACACCTCACACTCAACCATGTCACCCAAGGCTTCATCCAACCTGGCCTTGAACACTGCCAGGGATGGAGCACTCACAACCTCCCTGGGCAACCCATTCCAGTGCCTCAGCACCCTCAAAGGAAAGAATTTCTTCCTTAGATCCAATCTAAACCTCTCCTGTTTCAGTTTGAACCCATTACCCCTTGTTCTGTCACTACAGTCCCTAATGAAGAGTCCCTCCCCAGCATCCCTATAGGCCCCCTTCAGATACTGGAAGGCTGCTATGAGGTCTCCATCATCTTTAACTGGACTGCTCAACTAAAAAAACCTGGCAAATAGACTAAAGAAAATGGACCTCAACGAAAGCTGGTAGCTCAATGTATCAGGATTTCTGTTAAGTTCTATTATGTTGTTCTCTCTTGAACTGTTTCTTTCACTTCTCAAAACAAGTCAGCCAGACTCAAGCTTCTTCACTTCCCTGGGATGTTCCATACTGGCCAAATTTCAGAATTGCCTATTTCACTGTTTCAGCCAATCTTCACTATTCTCTGTCATTTCTCTACTTGCCTGATTCCTCATATCTTAGTTTATGGACGAGTTTATATTGGCTATTGGCTTTAGGCATGGAATAGAGCTTCAGACAGATTCCCCAGGATGCACTGTTTAAAGGGACAAGCAAAGCAAGCATGCAAACTCAGCATCCCTCGCGCTGCAGGTGTTCTGTTGTGAAGCAACATTTTAAAAGCGAGGGCAGTGTCAGGCCTTGGTGTTTAGAAAGGAAAGCTCTGCCAAACCAGATGAGTGTTTTGGGGATGCCAATACATCGGTTCAGATAGAGGCCTCCCAGTGTTGCCTTGCTGCTGGCCTAGACAGCTCCTTTTTTTCATGACTCGTCAGGAAATCTGGATGTCCTGCAGCCTCACGTCTCTCCAGTGGCTCAGATAGAGCTGTCCAGAAAGCAGCAATGACAGCTTTGAGAGTGGATGTATGCCAAGGGTATCCATGCCTACCAGGGGAAGTCAGTGATGTGCTTTGGGTTTGCTCTCCCACCAGGGAAGACAATGTTTCTGGGCTTGTGCTGGAGGCCCTAATGAGTGAGAAAAGGTGGCTGCACACTCTCAAGAGATGTTTCTTGAAGCCTGTGGGGAACTAGAAGACAAAAGCAGGCTTTGCCACTCTCCTGAAAACAATGCTGAGCAAGTTACTTCGACCTGTGCTTTCAATCAAAGGCCATGATCTGCCATGAATGTTTCCTTGTCTGAGCCTCAGGCATGGGGTTTTTTTTTAGGCTTAGAATATATTCAGAATTTACCTTAGTTTAGTTTTACCAATCTTTAAAATGGTAATAGATGCAAACGGTCACTTAAAATTCTTCCTTCTCTTTTTCAGTGGCTTGGTCTGAAATGGCTTTAACCAAATATAATTATAAAATGAATAGAAATAAGTGTGACTGTTGCAAAGATTTCCTTGGTCAGCCCCTTAGTCCTTTCTTGTGTAGGCAGCCCTTGAATCTATTTATCAATTTGTGCATGTTCCATGGAATTGATATGAAGATTAATGTTCCTGAGCTGCCTTCCAGGTCTTAAAGTAGTGCATGAAGCTGTATATCGAAATTCCAGTGGGTGGCCAGCCAGAGTTAAAAATGAAGTACCTGCAAGTAGACTTGCTCTGGAACTGAAGGCTGAAAGATCCTCTCTAATGGTAGGCTGGAATCATGTGCCCATCTCATTTGAATCTTAAGATCGGTACTCCACTTGTATTTGTTAATTTGGAAATAACAGTTTCATGTTAAATATGCTGCCAGGAGGATATTACAGTGATGGAAAAAGAATTGGGTTTTTTTGGCATGTCAAAGAGTTGTAGTCAGAACATTGAGGAAGTGCTGTTTTACTCACACTGTAACTGTGGAAGCTGAGCCAGGTTTCTGGCTCCCGTGTCAATAGTCTATCTGTAGCTGTTGCCCTTGCAGTCGTGTCTGAGCAAGTCTGACACAGAGGTACTGAGTTCTCTTTAATACTCCTGTACTCACTGCTCTGAAGAATTAGACCTCCTATTCTTACAGTCTCCAATTCAGGCATTCTGGCAGAGTTTGTTTTTTATGTCCCTGCCTTTAGTAAGAGCAAGTTGTCAGGATCTTCAGAAGCTGAACCAAGAGGATCTGTGTTCCCCCTGCCCTTTCCTTCCTGTGTATTCCTAAGAGGAATGTGTGCCTGAGAACTGGCAAAACCACTACACTGACATGTGAGAGTTCTCTTTGCTTGTTTCAGTCTGTCCTTCTGTCCTAAGTGCAAGTGTTGGGCTTAACTCAGGGTATCTTGCCCAGTCAGGCAGCCTGGGAAAGGCTGGCAGTTGTTTCTGAGGGCAGGGAGGCTAAAAGAAAGGGTGTTATTTTTGCAGGGCTGTAAATGAAGAGCCTTTTAGCAGTGCTGCATTCTTGTTGCATTGCTGGTTTCTAAGAAGCTATTGCTGCAACAGCTCTGGCTCCAAACAAAGTCTCATTTACTTGGTTCACGACAGGACAGGTAGCGCATTTTGCACACGTGTGTGTGTGGCACTTGCAAAGGAAACACAAATCATGCTTTCTAAAAACGTTCATCCTGAAATGCAAGTTTCCATGCTGCCTGGAGCTTCAGTGTCAAAGAGATGTCTATTTTTAGAGAGAGATTCTACTCAAAGAGCTATATAAGGTTGTGTTGGGGAGACCATTACTGTTCTATAATGTATGAGGACACTTGTTACTCAGTGAGGAGGAAATTCTGTATAAAACTGGAGGTTATAAAGATACGCTGGCTTGGATGTCTTCTGGGAGGAGAGGGAGCCAGGATCATAACTGAATACCCAATATTTGGTTTTTAATGTTATATTTTCTTTCACATTCTGGAAATAACTGTTTTAGCCCATAAAATATCAGTGAGAAGCCTCTATCACAACTGATGGTGCAAGAGGGAAGTGGTTCCAAATTTAGAAGTTTGGTGCCAAAAAAAAAGGGCAACTGTCATGTCCTTCAGGGGAAACCAGGTAAAAGTTGATGTTAGAGATTCACTCTTCTCAACTACAGTTTTCTTAGTAATCCTGAGTACAAAGCGCACCTAAACTGATAGGGTGCTGCAGAAAAACAATGAGATAGAGTGGTCAGGTGGGCTAAGTGTGGTAGTCACAGTTAATGGCAGAAGAATAGAGTAGTGTCTGAAGTGCTGGCTTTCTGCAGAGCCTTCTTCTGAAGCCTGTTATTTCCTTACATATAACCCCATTAGCCTTAATGCCCAGGAACTGGTTAAATCTATGTTCTCAATTAACTTTCTCAATGTCATTTTTACTGCAGTTTTAAGAGGAACTGTTTGGAATAATTTGTCTATGAAAAACACAGGGGAGTTCCTGATATGGTTGAGCTTTCAGAGACAGCCCAGATAACATTGGTTTTAGCAGCTGTTGACAATGTTGGGGCAGCAGTTGGGGCCAATATAGTTTTGCTTGAGTAAGGACTAGATGAGGTAACAGCTAAATTAAGGACACTGGGTCCATTTCTGCTCTAGTCAGACACGGCACCTGCAATGAATTCTAAACTGGAGTCAGGACTGAATTGATGCTGGTTTTAATATGTCTTGAGTTCCTACTTATGTTTTTATATTGTCTAGCTAGCTGTGGCATAGCCTGTTTGCCTTCAGGTAAATAAAATTATGAATTAGGGGTGAAAAAATACAGCAACTGGAAGTGATATCTGCATTCCAGTAATATAAGGAAAGACAGCAGTCTTGTATCATGAAGAAAGTAAGACAGGGAAGACTAGTTGGTGACAAAGCAGAAGCAGAGGCAGCAATTGCTGAATAGTTTGGATGAGGAAATTGCCTCATCTTCCCAATGCACTGAACCAGGCATAGCAGGAGAAAGAAATAACATCCTCTGCTTTGTTATTCAGAAGAAATAAACGTACTGACATTGAAAAGTGCACTTAGAATGCTTTTGAATACACTGACATTCTAGCCTGGCTTATTATTAAGAGTATGAGAAGCAGTTCAAGTACTTTGGGGAACTACTGCTCTAGCCAAACTGTTGTGCCTGCAAGTATCTTTGCAGATTTACTGGTGAGACCAGCTTTATGTTCTAGCTATATTGCTTTTGAATACAGAGCAGGAACAGAACAGCTGGATGGCACTACTGGCATTGTAGGTATTTGTTATGTTGTTAAGTACAGGGACTACACCGAAAGGAAATGTATTCGAAAGAGATCTGTTAGCTGTTAGGGGAGGTGAACAGCACAGGCTCCCCTGACTGTCACACAAAGCAACAGTGCCCCGTAGTGGCAAATGGGCAGGAGCTCGAGGGCTGTTTTACTGTTCTTTGTCATTAGAATGTCCAGGAGCCATTTATGAGCTATAGAAAAAATCAAGATAATTGCAGGGGTTGTAAGGGATGAATCATGGTAAACTTCAGGGCCTTGGTCGGTATGATCGTGTGAAAGGCCTTCTGCAACGTCCTAGTCCTTCCTGGAGCGTGCCACAAAACCAAGCTCCTCATCGTTCCCAGTCTGTGTTGAAGAAACTTAACTGCTTTGAGACAAAACTTGCCTCTCCGTCTCTCCTTATGAAGTGGCTCTGCACCTTCCCTTGCCTCACTGGGAAAGCACCCATAAATCTTCCCGTGACAGTCCCTTCTTCCTTCCTAAATGTCATCAGTACTGCTGGCATACTCTGCAGCAAAGCTATGTTCCTAATTCGATCCTCCTCGCAGCTGTCTCAGGCAGGAATCCCAGGCTGGCTCTCCCCAGTTCCTGAACAGTTTCCTTCTGGGATAAAACGAATTTCCACCCTGTTTCCCAAACATTTAAGTGGTTGAGGTTTTAGGGTTGAATTCTGACTTTCGTTGGCTATGTATTCAGATGGCATCCTTGTCATCCTCCTTAACAAACCTAGGGAGTTTGTGACATTGAAAAGACATTTGTCAAAATGTTGTACACCTGGTCGGTTGTCTGAATGTATTCTCAATTACCTTCCTCAGTGTGATTTCCATTGAGAGCTGCCGGGCTGCCTGCTCTACCTGTTACACACTTGCATTTGTTTCCATTTCATCAGCAGTTGTACAGAGGGAGATTAGAACTGGCAACTGCTAAATAAATCAAAACTTCCATTTGAACAATGCTAACTGCTTAATAGTGACATAAATCTATTATATATATTGTTTCCTCTCGTACAATATAAATACAAATACATTAATATACAGATGCTAGTCCAAAGCGATAACAGAGGTCTGTAAGCTCTAAGGTTAACTTCTGGACCAGAGAAAGGGAAGTCTTAACTGAGATATGCTCTCTTTTTGGTTTGCTTACATCAGGGTATATGAACTTGCATCACTCGAGCTTTTTCCCCCACATCAGCTGAATATGCTGAAAGTTGAAAAAGCCATGACTTTATACCTGAACTTCCAGCCATTGTCAACTGATCATCTAAAATGGGTGAGTACAAGGATACTTATTTAATCATTCAAATTGGATTCTCTTTCTATTTTACTTGCAAGCTCTTACTTTATATTAACTTCAGGTTTTGATTGGATACCGGTAGAAACTGACTCTGCACCTTTTCCCTTAACATTCTAATGTATTTCTCTTATGCATCTCTACATAAGAATGCTTCTGTTTTCGGTATTCTCTAGTCATGGCAGACAATACCATACCCTGCAAATGGAAAGGAAAGAAGGTTATATAATGGACATAGGGAGTGAGGTGGAAAGCTCAGGCAGTTCTTTCAGAATCGCTGAAAAAAGCAGCATTTTTCTTGCTGAAGTGTTGCTGTAGGAGATGGAGATTACACGACACTATTATGCTGTAAACAAACACCATCGGTCTCTAGGTCCTTATTGTACAATGATCTCATCAGGTCTCTTTTAAAGAGCTGAACATTAATTCAGCAGTACAAACCACAATACGTTACAGAAAGCAGCTGTATTTTGTGTGTTTGTGTAAGCCTGGGTTAGTTAAGGATAAAGATTTGTTTGAAAAGCCATTAACTTCCAAAATAGTTATAAAATTATTAGTAATCCTGGAGTCCTTTTGTGCAGCTGTTTTAGAATACATTTCCCATAGTACTTGTTCTGAGAGACAAAAACAAGAAGTGAAATAAACTGGCTAAGAGAAATGAGACTGAGGGAAACTGCTCAATGATTGCTTTTCTAGGAAGTTCTATGTTTGGAAATAGCAACTGTCTAGGCAGTGCTTGTAATTCTTTTATTGTTTATCCATTATTACCGTATTTAAGATACTGGAATGGTGGGCAGGCTGGCATTTAAAAAAATCCACCAAAACTAAAAGCAAGCAAAAAACCATGAGGGTGGTGATCAATATACAGTCCCCAGGAGGAGATGTGCATATCCTGTTGCCTGGAAAGGTGAAGCTCAAGACTTTACATAGCCAGTCCATATCATACATGATCACTAGTTCCGTTATCAAAGAAGAGTACTCATTTTATGCCGTATAAGTGTGTTACTTGAGCATCTTGTCATCAGCAGTCTCACTACAACCAGACTATCACAGCTCCCTTCCACTGCTCAAGTATTTGCCCTTTCAAAATTATTGTCTCAGAGAAAATAAAGACTTCTGATAATTTCTTTAATAATATGAAAATTTCTTTTGAGGAGAGCAGAAGATTTTTTCATATCCTGGGTATTTTTCTTCCCCACCTTCTCCCTCCAATGTCTGACTTCCATATGATCTTTAGTTACTTCCTTCTGGTGATGTGTGCGTTTGTATGTGAGCATGTGTGTTTGTATGTGAGCATGTGTGTTTGTCATTAGAACTATATATATAGACATTTTATGTAATGAACACCAGGTAAATGTGGGAATCTGTTCTTTTCACGCTTTCTTGTTTTCCTGTCAGATGGAAAAAATTATGGTAAAACTCTATGGGATTATAGTAAATCACACCCTAGCTGAGCCTGTTAAAATCATACTTTAACTAGCTTAACTTCTATTTCAGGCTTTATAAAGTTGGTGTGTTTATTTAAATCTGGTAAATATTCCATTCTTTTTAATACGGTGGTCATATTTAAGGAAGAACTATACATTAGAACCATATACATGGAGGTTATATTGCTCTGAGTTTCTACTGAAGAGCTCACTTTCATGTTCAGCCATGCAAGTACTGAATGTTTGGACTGGGCATCAAAGTTTCCTCATATGGAGGAAGATATTTATTCTGAGAGTTGTGTTGGAAAGCATTCAGCAGTTTGTCAGCAGAAATAATAGGCTACTGATAGTGCTCAAGGTGGGGAGTTTCCTCTGTATGCCTCTGAGAGCACCAAGATAATGGTATTAATGGTCATGTGTAGGCAGGTGATCATGGCCATTCTGGCTTTGGCCACAGTAGGGTCACTGTATGAGGGTAGATGATAGTATAAGAAGTGTCAATATATAGATTTCCATGTTGGAGGTCTGGATGCAAACATGCATGCTGTAACTGATGGGAGGACAATAACTGATTGTGGCTGGGCTCTTTAGGGGGTTTTCTGTGAGAATAGAAAGTAGTTGAGGTAGCTGATAGTGATGATGAAAACAGCTGAACTTTTCATTCATCAGCTAAATGTACAGCTAAGACACAGAGTAATGTATAGCGAAGCGGCTATGCTTTTTGCTAGGACAGTAAAAACAGTATCTGGAGAAGAAGGAAAGACTGATAGCTACCTAGCAGAGAATGGGCACATCTGACATGAGTGAGTGAAGACTGTTTTCCAAATGCAGTCTGAATGTGGCTGCTTAAGAAGCAGCATCCGTGAGGGCTTTTATAGAATATAGAGTATTATAATTGCTTCAAATTTAACCTGTTTTTACAGAAGAAGTGCGCAAAACCAACCCTCAGAGTACTTCCTGAGGTTTAGTAATTGGCTTATGTTAGCTGCCTCTCTTCCTTGTCAGCTTCTTGTGGCAAGTTACTGTGATCCCCAGAACATCCTCAACTGCAGTGTGACATTACGTGTATAGTTTGAGCAGAGTGAGAGGTGCTGAGCAAGCTGTTAAGTTGAGGTTTTCGTATTTGCAATATGGAATTCTACTGTTGGAGTAGGTCCAATGAGTATCATCGCTTGCTATTTTCACCTTGTTGCTGCCCTTGTTATTGTCATTATATTTGTCCTAAATACCATTCCATTATGCCATTACATCAAGTATTTAAATGCAAGTCACAATTTTTTTTCCAGACCATTCTATGCTGTGATGAAAATCCCTCTGTATACTAAACCCAGGTAAAAAACTGCCTGTGCTTTAAAAATCTGGCTTTACATATCATGTTGATAACCACCAGAAGGCCCAAATGAATGCGTTGACTAAATCTTCATTATTATTAGGTCTGACATCAGGGTGAGGTTTTAAATACTGAACATTACTGAAGATCCAAGACACTCCATGTCTCAGTTTCTTGGTAATTACTGATTAGTTTTTAAAGCCTACCTCTTGGGCGCACATGTACCATAGAACCTTTGTACTACGCAGCCCTTTGTACAAAGCAGCATAGCATTTTCAAACATTTTTCTTTAAGGAGATAACAAAAAAAAAAGGCCTTCAGTCTAACTGCGTGTTATTTCAACAGAACGCTCTACTGCAGTACCAGCTTTAACCCCCCTTAGCAAGGGGGGCTACTATTTCTTATTACAGGTTTTCCAAGTCGAGTAATGTTACAGTTGGCTTATGGAGAGAAGTTAAGCAGTTCCCTAAGGGCTTTGCTCTCATCTCCAGCAGCAGGGGCAGTGAAACCGTTACACAGATGAATAAAACAATCTGAACCTAGGAAAATCATTACTGTGTTTCCTTACAGTCACACTTCCTAGTCATCCCCTATCAGAAGTGGCCACTGTAGGGCACACACAGAGTCGTGTGTGGGTACACAAATCCGTGTAGTTATGATTGGATTTTGTTTGTTTCTCTTTGGGTTTTGTTTGTTCGTTTGTTTTTCTTAATAGCTCAAATATGTGCACAAGTAGATAAACTGATTACTTGTGAAGTAACTGTTACTTGGAGACCAGAGTACTGCGTGGTACCTGCGTACGTAGTTTAAAACTATCCTGTCAATTCTTAGCTGTTGGGAGCAAAGAAAAAAGGCAGGAGGAAAAAGAAAAGGAGATAAGGCCAAAATTGAAAGTCAGGGAAAGTAGCACTGAGGACCCAGGAAATGCATTATGTGCAGCTACAATTCTGTGTGTCTTTTTTGTATTTCCTGTACCTGAGTGTTTTTTCACAGAAGTGAAATATGAATGCTAAAACTGTTCAGTTAGAGTGGGGGGATATTAACATAAATGGAACGCACCCAAAGCCAACCAGAAACCAGTCTGAGTTTAAACCTCAGTTTTCCAAAGAGAAGTATTTTGGTAGGAAATAGTAAAGCAGCTGTGTTAAACAGCATCCTAAAATATTGCACATTAAAAGTGTCGCTACTTAGTACCCTTTTCACATCTTTTAATATGATTTTCACAGCCCTTTTAGACTAACAGTAATAAGCAGAAGTCTGATCCAGCTGAGATAGGGACATTTTATCTTTGTTTTTCCTTTTGTTCATCCTGATACAGCATTTTTTTGTGCTTCTCTGCTACTCGTATGTTACTTAATGTGAGGACATAATGATTTTCACCAAATCTCTCTCATCAGGAAAAAATCCCCATGGAATTGAAAATTGGCTATTATCATTAATAACAGATCTCCAGTGAGTGTCTGTGTGTCCTCACATCCAGTATTCCATACTTTAGTGCAATGAGTTTCCATCTTTGATCAGGAAATTATTTATGGTGTGCTCGTAGACACCAGGGAAGGATTTTTCTCACAAGTCTTTCAAGGCATTTGTTGTTATTGTCGGGCTGTGCTGTGCAAGATTAAATCCTTTAGACATTGTGTGGGGGTTTTTGGTTTGGTTTTGGTTTTTAAGTAACATTCTGCGTTCAACCAGTGTTATAGGCTTGTATCATGGATCCCCTTCTATGGCTTCTTTGTTTAATTGTTCAGTGAAACCAAAGCACACATGTAAAACTGGCTAATGAGAGCCCTCTGGGTGTGATTGTTGGCATTATTGAAGAGCCACATTCAAAGTGGTCTGAAAACCAGAAGGCAAAATGTGAAATTCTATCATCTATTCCAGGAATCCAAACTGTCCCGCTTGGGAAAGAGAAACAAAATGCATACAAATAAGAAGTGTCTTGCTGCCACCAGTTCAGCTGCAAAGGGCTTGGAGGATGTTTGGTGTCTTTAGAAGCTAAATAAGGGAAGACTGAGGCAGGAGGTAGGTGGCAAGGATTTTTATCGCTTGTTGGGTTTTTTTCCTTACAGGAAAGAGGGAAACACGATCCTGGGCTGTACTTGTAGGATAACTCAACCTGTAAAACATGGGTGGTAATCACTCATCTTTATTCGGTGTTGTGAGTACTCTGTCAAGTTCAGAAAGATGTGAGCAAATTAGAAATGGTCCAAAGCAGTTAGAAAGAGTTAGAAAGCATGACCTGTGAGGAGACTGGAGCACTTTAGTCCCTCATTTTTTGAGGGAAAATATCTATAAAGATGGGAGGGAGCTCTTCACAGCAGGAAACTATTATAAAGAAGGGAGAACGACTGCTTGTTCTTGTTTGAAGGCTAGAAACAGCAAGAAATCAACCTTAGAGCAAAGAAACTTTAAGCTTTTATCACCGTCAGCAATACGGAACATGTAAGATTTTGCTAAATTGGGAGTCCTAGGAAGTCCTTCTCTGGAAGATTTTAGAAGAGTTTCTCAGCAGATTTCTGTCAGGAGTTGCCGAGGTTTGTTTAATCCTCGAGCCTGAAGCTTGTTTTCAGTGTTTCTTGAGTGAATTTTTACTGTGGCTAAATTCACTCATGTCCTAATTCCTGATGACTGAAATGTTGACAAAGTCGATTTGCAAGACATTATATTTCATAGATATGAAATATCTTCAGTCTTAAGTCTACTGACTGAAGTCTACTGACGTCTACTGACGTCTTCAGTCAGTAGAGTGTGTAATCTCTCAAGGTGCAAGCAGTCCCACGCATCTATGATTAATGCTAGCAGCCATCTAAATAAAACCATGGGGAAGGGGGAAACACAGAGAGGAGGCCAGTCTACAGGGTCTTACAGAATTTGTAGTAGCCACAGTAACTGGAAAGGCCCTTATGAACATGTAAAAGAATGAATTGCGCCCTAAACACAGCCTTGTTTCATCTTGGATAGATTTTCAAGAGAATGAGTGCCTATAACACGAATCCTTGAAAAAATGGGAATACGTAACTGCTGTGTCCAAGAAAATAGCATAATAGAAGATTGGTGCAGAGCTCCTTAGATTCTATAAGGTCCAGACTGATTTTACGGAAGAGAGCAGCAGCTACAGAAGACTGATGATGTCTGATATGATGTCTTCTATTCCTCCTGGCTCAATGCAGGGAGCTATATTCTGTGCTAGAGAGGATTATGCAATCATCTTGAAAAGATTATTTCACTTGCATTAGCAAGCTTGTTGGTGACTATAACAGGGTCTGGTTATGAAACATTAGACTCCTGTAGCTCCCAGTGCCTTTATCAGTCCTGTTCATTTGGACTCATCCAGCAAAACTGATTTCAGATCATTCCTGCCATTTGGAATGTAATTACCTTCTAAAGTAAGCCTCAGATGAGTTAAGTGGCAGAATGATTGAATAAACAAGTGCTTCATTTGTTTCCTGTCCCAAGTTCATATGTAATATAGGGAACCTGGGGTGATTTTGACATCAGCCTAATCACCTGCAGGTGCTTATTCACCTTGCATAGGAGAGTACTTCAGTGTTGTGAGTCATCTCTGTTGAAGAGGACCTACATGCTAAAGGCTTAGATATCAAGACTGATATCAAGTCTGATATATTGAGGGGAAAATGCACACATAGAACTTTTGGTAAGTCTTTTCTTGTTACTGTATTTATGCAGTGAGGTATTAAGAGGAAACCAAAAGGCTGTCTGGTATGAGCAATGCAAGGTCATTAACTATTTAATTTAGCACTGCTGTCTATTCACTTGATCAGTTATTGTACCCAGGCTTGCTCTGAGAAGCACTGTGTTGCAACAGCAGCACTGTCTTCCTCTCTAGACTGCCTAGTACCAACATGGCATGGGATTGTCTGAGAAACTAATATTTGTAGGTTCTCCTGGTTTCGGCTGGGTAGTCACTGCATATGTGGAAACCATAGCTTCAGTTCTGAGAAGTTCAGGAATGTTATGTGCTGCTCCTCAAGAATATGCAGATACTTGTGGACCATGAAATGCCACATGTTTTCCCTGCACTCAATTATGATTAATGTAGAGATTTGTGCTTCATCCACCAGTGTTCTCCAGGTTATACTTAAATTCCTGTTAGGGAAAGGTAACTGAACCTATGTATTTAGAAGAATCATAGCATGTAACAACAAGAGAGGAGAGATTTTACTACATAAAAGATGCATTCTTATAAGGCACCACACGAATTTTCAATATATACTTTTAGTCCAGCTGGATATTTGTAATTAAAATGTTTTCTCAAGATCTCCTGTAATAAACAGAGTCACCATCCCTGGATGTGGCACTTGGTGACATGGTTTAGTGGAGGTGTAGGGCATGGGTTGGACTTGATGATCTTAGAGGTCCCTTCCAACCTGGTGATTCTGTGAGGTCAATCTTACTTACTTGGCTTGTTTACTCAGGTGAAGTTGGCTTAACTGCATCAGTTGTCATTGCAAAGACTGCAACAGTTGCAAACTTGATGTATAGAAACTGACACTACTAACACTTGATAATACACCAAAAAAAATAGTAGTGGAATGGGAACTCAGTTTCCTGGCCAATTCTGACAGCATTTGACAACAGCTTCTTTCTTCCCCAGGCAATTTCTTCACTTCCTCTGGGCATAACTTTGCATTCCATGATTTCACCTTCAGAATACCCTGTTCTTATCAGAGAATCCTCTTGCTCTGTGCTCTGTGGTTATTCTGAATTATTCTTATGTTAGAAAAAGAGTAAATACCTGAAAGCAAGCTGTGCCTTATAGATTACACAGCTTCTAGATACACGTCTGCTCATTCATTCAAATTCTGAGCAAGATGAAATCATCATAGAATCATAGACTCATAGAATAGTTAGGGTACCTATCCCTATAGGCCCCCTTCAGATATTGGAAAGCTGCTATGAGGTCTCCACGCAGCCTTCTCTTCCCCAGGCTAAACAGTCCCAACTCTCTCAGCCTGTCTTTGTATGGGAGATGCTCCAGTCTCTGATCATCCTCGTGGCCTCCTCTGGACTTGTTCCAACAGCTCCATGTCCTTTTGATGTTGAGGACACCAGAACTGCACCCAATGCTCCAGGTGAGGTCTCACAAGAGCAGAGCAGAGGGGCAGGATCA
>NDXB01000983.1:13514-51831 GCA_002631895.1 Agapornis roseicollis
TTTTTTTTTTTTTTGCTCATGTCATTTTCAATATAGAGAGCTCATAGCAATATCCACGGTTCATATTATGAAGCACTTCTCAATGTAACTGTCTTGAACTTGCTATCATTTTACTGCACTTAAAATATTTGAGAATAAATTCTCCTCACAAATGTTATTTCAAAAAATAATTTTAGAAAAATAGTTTCTCCATTTTTGAGAAAGCCACATTTTTCAAATGTAAAAAATAAATAGGTTATGAGAAGGTTTAACAACTTCATGATATGCTGCAAAGTTCAGTAGCAACTTTATTTTTAGGACACTGTGTTGGAGGCAGGATATGCTTTTTATCAACCAGGCCTGGCTGGACTACAAGCTTCTAAATTATAATCTGTGCATGCTCGTAAAAGGGGACATCAAAATCCCCTAGAAATTCAATCTGTACTGAGCAACCTCTTCCTTTGATAAATGTATCTAATTATAATTTCTTCATCTTCTTGCTTAGTATTAAAAAAATAAAAAAAAACCAAGATCTTGGTGAGCAACCACTATCTCATAAGTGAAATAGGGCTTTTAAATCTCTTACAGAAAGAGAACTTTAAATGTATAACTTAGATTACATGTGTAGTCTAGCTTGTTAAAAAAAAAAATAAATCAGAAGTTTCCCCTCATTCAGAACAAACTAGATAATAAAAATAGATACTGACACTTTTCACTTACCTAGCAATACTATTTATCTCCCTAAACACTTTAAGCTATTTTCATTATTAACAAACTAGCTCAATGTTACTTCAGATGTACAGCTGCTGTATGCTTACTTTGTTTTGGTTTGGTTTTTTTTTTGGTTCAGATGCAGAGCTGATATTAAACTGTTGGCTATTTAAAAGGTAGGACCAGAAAACAGAAATTGAAGATGAACCTGAATTTCCCTCCATTCCCATGTTTTATGACTACTGTTTTGATTTAATTCAGCTACTAGTTTGATATTGTTTAAGAAAAAACAAATCTCACTCTAACCACAAAATGAAACCATTATTAATTATATAAACTTTCCTCTTTATTTTGTAGCTTAAACTCCATCCAGTGGAACAAAACACAGCTCTACTGCCCATGGCATGATGGATTTTAAGCCACTTCTGAGAGCTATGAATACTTGCATAGACTCCAGGTCATCTAGCCTGGAGAAGTATTTGTGTGGGGGACAGGGCCACCATCAACTACACACCCAGTCATTCTTTCAGTCAAAGGGGAAGTGAGGGAGTCCTAACCTCTTGCAATTCTTGGACTTCTCAGGCACAGTGGGGCAAGAAAGAGAATTCTCCTCTCTGTAAACATTTTCTTTACTGCCTTGGGGGGGTGGGGGGTGGGGAAGTTTTCCTATTAGAAATTGATTTAAAAGTATGTCAGGAGATTTTAAAGACAAACAGCTGCAAAGAACTCACTGCTGTTACAAGCTTTATTGTGAACTATATTGTAGTGCTACAATTCAATAACAGTTTTGAGATACTATGCTGGTTTGAGGCATAAATTTCCTGTATTGGTCTCCTGTTCAGTGCTTAGGTCAGGATCAGGAAGTCAGACATTCAATAAACAGTTATTATAAAAGCATTAGCCTTCCTGGGTCCCAAACAGAAGAGAAAAGCAAGTTTAAACTATAATTTATTTTTGTGGCTTAGTAAATCAAAGACTGGGGTTTGGTTTTAGTGAGCTGTAGCTCAGCAAGATATTCCACATTTAATATACTCTGGTCTTGTCATTACTTGCCCTTTTATCGCTACTTTTAAAAAAGTTGCAGTAGACACATTTATCAGCACAGGTATATGCAAAGCTATGCCATCAAAAGCAGACAGCATGGACTACAACTAAAGGAATTATAGTCTCACTTTGGGGAAAGTTTGATGATATTTTTCCCACTGTCACTTTCAAAATACACCAAAGGGAAGCTCCTTGTACAACTTACATCTATATTAGCNATGCCATTTATCTTTAAACACAATAGCATTGATTTACCCCATCAAAAGCAGACAGCATGGACTACAACTAAAGGAATTATAGTCTCACTTTGGGGAAAGTTTGATGATATTTTTCCCACTGTCACTTTCAAAATACACCAAAGGGAAGCTCCTTGTACAACTTACATCTATATTAGCGTCCCTCCTTTGGGGTGCAGGTTTAACCTGCTGGGTTGGGGTAGCTGGTGTGCCTGATGTCCCACTTTGCAGTAGATGGACAGGTCAGTCTCTGCTGATGGGGTTCAAGCCAGCCCCCTGCTGAGGTTCTCACAGGTTCATGCTGTATCCACTGGGCTGGTGCAGAGACATCTCCTGTCACCCTTTCACAAGGAAGAGATGTCATGAATCAATGGAAGGTGTGGGCCTCCCTGCACCATTTGAGAAGTCAGCAGCAGAGTCAGTCATGATAAAGCCATGTAATACTGTCATTGTGATTCTGCTCCCAGGCAATTTTAATACAGTTTGCCAGAGGGGTTGCTCAATGCTTTCAGTATATACTCTGACCCTGTGGGTTTGCATATTAGGTGCTAGATAGGAACTAAGAAGCAATCAGTACATTTCCACTTCAACTGTTGAGCTCTATGACGTGGGCAGGAAACTTCACTTATGCTTGCATCTATATTTTCCCCCTATATCTTTTCATTTTGCCTCTTTGGATTATTAACATTTAGCAGGGGCTGTTCCAGAAAGCTGAATGTTTATTAACAAGTGGTACTATGTATAATGGGATTTCTAAAAGTTTGCTGAATTAATAACCAAGAAACTGATAGCATTACATCATCTTTATAATTATAATTATATCATAGTGCCTTTAAGGCAGGAGATATTTACATTTTAGAACTCACTCTTTTGTATTAGCTTCAAACTCTCCCACTCAATAGTAAGAAAATATTTGTAGCTCTTGAATGGCACCTTTTACTATTTCTGAACATTGGGAATGGCTGTTCTGTCCTTGAATATACTTAAAATCTACACAGAAGGGTAAATATTTAGTCCTGTGCATGGGGACTTAGCTATGTGATTTCCATTTGCATTAATAAATACAAATATTTACAGTATATTCCTCCCAGACTGTTTATGCTGAGATTTCGTAGAATGAGTCATGGGGAATAAAGTATCAAAAAGGTACTCTTCCATTGAGAATACTGCCCAATATCTAATGTAAATAAATGCCACACAAGAAAGATCTTATCCTAAGAGTACTCTACAGTGCTTTACAGTAAAAGCATTTCTCAGTATTAAACCAGTAAAATCAGAGGTAAACACAAGGAGGAAAGTAGGAATTCTTGCTGCTTCAGAGCCAACATTTCTGTACCATAAAAGATCCTTATTTTATTCACTTTCAGACTAAACCAAAACTTTGCAGAAACTGGAATACAATTGACATGACTGAGCTAGTTTTAAACTAGGTAGCTCAGGTACCAATGGCATTGTATCCATGACAACACAGAATTCAGTAAGGATAAATTTGTCCTATACAACCTAATATCATACTTGTAGCATCCAGCTTTCTTAGCAGTTTCTGTAGTCACATACATGACTGCACTGCAGCACAAGTGAAACCTCCTTAGCAGGAAACTTAACACTTCTACATGTCCATGTTTTAAGAGTTTCCTTTTTATTGGCAAAACCAATAAATATTATCAGTAGAATACTTAATTAACTGCATAGTATTGGAAAAGCTCAAGTACTTAAAAAATCATTTGAACATTTTAACAAAGGCAACAGTGTCAGCACTGAATTCTGTATGAACAGTGGCTCTGACCCTTTTTCAGTGGTCAAGATCTTAACAGCAGCAACACTTCCTACCCAGCTATGTTGTGGTGTTGGGTTCGATGTAAGCACATTTATGTTTATTGCTGAGCCTAACACTACTCAAATTTATGTAGAATTACAAAATCCTGTTGAGGATGGACTCTACTGAGATGAGAAATACTCCTGGTTATACTAATTAGGTGAACTTGGTTGGTTAGCACCAGACCACATTCTGAAAATTCCCACCATAGTCACGCATCAACACTTGACAAAGTCACCTTTGAAATCGTCTAGATCAACTGTAACCTTACATGTATTTCCCTTTTAAAGACTTCCCATGATAGAGACTCTTAGGGAAGAACTTTTTCTTGTTCACAGTAAAATTCATCTATTCAACATATCATTATATTTTCTAAAAATTCCTTTTTCATTAAATTAAAAGGTGGTGGAATTATTTTCCCTAGCAGTCTGAAATAAAATACTAAGTGGACTAAGAATGTTTAGGCAGAACCTCAATTCAGTGCTAAAAAAATTAACATTTAAATTAAGAACTTCCCCAAATGACCACAATTCTATCGACCAGCTGGAATTTCTCAGCGTCTGCTCTATTTTGTCTTTCATGCATGCTGTCCTGACATCAGATGCACTCAGTGGCAATTAGAACTACATTTAAAATAAAGTGCTCACTTTGCCAGCTGTGAACACTCGCTCTCCAGCGTCTTTCCTAATCCACCTTTCTCAAACCTTGGCTCTCCGCTAGGATCAAGGATCATATAAAACCAGCTGTACAGATAACACAGTTGTAGCCAGGATGAATTCCCACAAGTCTTAGAGCTAAATTTCCATTTAACAGTTTAACAGCAATAATCTAGGATTACAAGGACAGAGCTAATAAGCAGCTCCAAAGCACTGTCTGAAAAGAGCCAATAAAAGATTAAAACTGAGCCCAGTGATTAAATAGAAACATATATAATAAAACAAACACAGTCAAGCTATTGAACTCACAGCAGACAGGCCGAGCAGCTCCTCTCTGAACAGAAAAAAAGACCTCTTTCATTTGGTCATCTATGGTCTGTTTCTCTTAAGGAGAAAGCTAAAACCAAAACCATAAAACCAATGGATAATTCCCATCTAAATGGTGTTTTAAAATCAAATCCTTCAGGTGTTTATTCTACTGGGAAATGGCAGGCATAGGCAGACTGCAAATGTCTTAACAGTTTTTGTTTGCATCAATATAAGACTAAAACCAGCTGCTGTACTGATATGGAAATCCTTATTTTGTTTGTCTTTTACCAACTTACGCTTTATAGAAACAGAATCATCTCAACTTTACCCAAATTAATATTAGAAGATCAGTTTTCATGCATACCAAGAACAACTTTGATGTTGTACAACTTTAACAGCTTTCTTCTAAAAAACAGGCATCTCCCAGATCATTCTATGCTTTCTTGTTTCAGGGCATGTTTGAAATGCTAAACTAGTCTTTCTGGGTTTTTTTGTCAATCAACACTGCTGTTAGTCTGTAACATTTCTGCAGCTACTGTACAAATGCTTTTATTAAAAACTCAGTCATAATTTTTGCAGAGTTTAACCCATAGAGCCTGCTGTATAAAACAGCTTTGCTGTCTATTTTACAGATTAGAAAATGAGACAGAGAAATATTGTCTTGCATAGTACCACACTGAAACACAACAAGAAGTATTACCAGGCCCATTCCTTTAAACTATACTATCAAAAAGGCAGGGAGACAGACCAAGCCTGATTCAATTTGAAATCTTGGGTGTTTTTCAATTAAGAATGGATCATGGAGAAATACTTAAAAAGATCATCTAAAAATTACCTCAAGTAGGAAATAGAATGAGAATTTAAATACAGATATTTCGTTGTGTTCCCTTACTGCTATGTCACTATTGCTCCGACTTCTCAGTGGGAAATAACACTTCAGCACACATGTTAGAGGACAATTACATCTCATTTTTAAAGCTGATCAGTAGTAATATGAGATTCTGAACACAGAGGTGTCACATGGAACAATTAATGGATGATTATCACTAACTTATGGACTGTACTGACAGGCCAAGGGGTAACGGGTTCAAACTTAAACAGGGGAGGTTTAGATTGGATATAAGGAGGAAGTTCTTTACTGTTAGGGTGGTGAGATGCTGGAATGGGTTGCTCAGGGAAGTTGTGAGTGCTCCATCCCTGGCAGTGTTCAAGGCCAGATTGGATGAAGCATTGGGTGTCATGGTTTAGTGTGAGGTGTCCCTGCTTATGGCAGGGGAGTTGAAACTAGATGATCTTAAGGTCCCTTCCAACCCTAACTATTCTATGATCCTATAATAGACAGCTATTTCGACTGATCAAGTTTGTAATACTACANTCCCTGCTTAGGGGAGTTGAAACTAGATGATCTTAAGGTCCCTTCCAACCCTAACTATTCTATGATCCTATAATAGACAGCTATTTCGACTGATCAAGTTTGTAATACTACAGATAGAAAAGCTAGTATTTTTTCCTGGTCAAGTAAAACAGGCACAAGGAGTGTCAGCAATTTACCCACAGTCAGTCACTAGGAAATTCTAAAATTATTTATGTATCTTCAAGGTCCTGCTTTGTTATCAAAAGCAAAAGACCATCCTTTTCGTTTTACATAAGCATTAGCTCCAGAAGGGAACTAGTGTCTCTGACTTCAAAAAAGTCATTATTTCATTCAAGAAAGAAAAAATTACTTCAAAAGTAATGGAATCATTTTTCTAGCATAATTCTTCCTTCAATTTCAACACTAAATGCACAATGATTCTCACATTTATAAATATCTCAATTTTTTCAGTGTATCCAGTTAAATGTGTCTGCAAAAAGCATAAATAGACCTGCCACAGTACTGTACCCTTGTAGCAAACTATCTTGCAGTGCACCAGATTTTCTATCATCACAAATACCTAGGAAAGTGATTGTATACAACTGCTTCTGTACTTCAAACCTTGACTTTTTGCACCTCTAGCACATATTACACTTTTTCTGATTTTTCATGTGAGGCAAATATGACTGATTGCTCAACACTTGGTAGACAACAATGGACATAATCATGATCATGAGACTGACACCTGCATTAATTAAACTAGAACAAGAGTAACCAAGCCAATGAAACAGAGGAGATTTCAGTTTTGTTTTCTGAT
Organism: Agapornis roseicollis; assembly: GCA_002631895.1. Taxonomy (NCBI): domain Eukaryota; kingdom Metazoa; phylum Chordata; class Aves; order Psittaciformes; family Psittacidae; genus Agapornis; species Agapornis roseicollis. Next base: position 20,437 of record NDXB01000983.1, read on the forward strand.
AGATGTCTACTAATTATAAAAGAATGATATTTTTTTTTTTCCAGAGTGTCAAGAAGTCTTGGTCCCAATACTAAAACTTCCAAACTGCTTATCTTGAGCATTAGTGCAGAAATGTTTGCCAAGGGGATTGATTATTCTCTTCAATAAGGTTTGCTGATCATTTAAAATCCAAGTCCATGTTAACTCATACCTTGCTAGCAATGAAAACTTCCTGCATTGACATGGACTGCCCACCCAAAGTGTTCAACATTTTAAATGGACAAAAAAAGACAAGTACTATGCAGAGTATAAGGAGGGGTAAAATCCATTAGATATGGGAAGGTCTATTGCACCTGAGATAAGGAAACTAATAATGTTACAAAGTGATTCTCTATGAACATTTCAGTTCATTTCCAACAATGAATAAAGGTCCAAGTTCTGCGCATATATGTAGTGCAACCCCACTGATTCCAGACATGGAACTGAACTTCTGGCAAAAAGTAAATACCCAGAATTTGGTTCTAAATGTTTGTAATTATTTTCATGTGTGCTTTGCTGATAGCCTATTACTCTAAACTAAGAGCAGATTGCTGTCAAGTTACATCCCTGAAAATCAGCAAGCATTTTGTATTTGGCAGTCAAGGCCAGGGAGGCAGATTGATGAATAGTGTAGAAGACTGTAATAAAAGAGCTTGATTCATATCAGGAGGAACGTATTTAATGGGAAGAGTTGTGTTTATATCAGACTAACAAGTATGCAGATTGAGTAGATAGTGTTAGCATCTTCATCATTCAGTCTTATCCGCTCCAATAAACAATGATGTTTTTGTGGTTGACAGAACTGAGTATATAAAATGAGTATGTAAACATTTATGCATACAACTACACTGCCTTCCTTTGTAAGAGGAAATTAGGTTCAATCCCATTACTTATTTGCTATGAATTTTCCCAAGGTCACTAAAAAGACCCTTGGGAGATCCTGGAAAAGAGCCCAGGTTTATTGCATGTAAATAACCAAAACATTTAACCCTCAAAAACTGCTGAGTAGAGCAATTGTAAATATAAATAACCTTAAAATTTCCCCCATAAAAGTGTGGCTGGCTTTGTTTTAGATTTGTTTTTTTTCAAGTTTATAATTTAAATAGCTTAATCTTTCCTTCTAATAAAAAATAAAAACGAGTTCAGTGTTTCCTAATGTATTTTGGGTAGTATATATTACCTATGACTCAATAAAAGATGCACTAAAACTAAGATTAGAATTATGAAGAAAAAATAAGTGATATAGAAACTCGATTTCTTTGGAAATGCAGGAGTAGTCTGGAGCCTGGCTATATCATGCCCTACTGAAAAAAAATCTCAGGCGAATACCAAAATAGCTTCTTCAATTATGTGTCTACCTTAAAAAAAACCTTAGTGGTTCTGCTGTGCTTCTCCAGAGTTCCAGACAGGTTATATTTGGCAGATCTGAAAGTAGCCCTCAATTTACACAATTTTTGGAACTCTCTTGTCCTTAATCCTAATGTAAATAAAACTATTGATGCCTATAAATACTGTCAATTAATGTAATGGAATGATTGGTGTCAAAAGTAAAAATGCAGAAGTTAACACTGCAAAGATGTGAAATTTCATTGTACAAAGTTCAGGGGCCTTCTGTCTAGGTTTTCATCTGGACTCATGTCTGTAAACTGAAGATCCTAAGCAAGACTGAACTCTGTAAAACTCAGCTAAACTCATGTAAACTTTTAATAGTTTCAATGGTCCGACTTATTGATTAGGAATTAAACAAAATCAAAATATTAGCTGGAGAGAGTAAGAAATCAGATAAAAAAAGACACTGGGAGCCAGAAGAGATGTTAATAATGGAAAAGTTAAATTCGAAGTTTCAAAACAGTTAATATAAATCACTTTTAAAGAAACAAAAGGACATAATACTGGCATTAGTAGATGCCAGATCTCCAGTAGAATTAACATGTCTCTTCAGAACTCCTCTGCTTATTTTATGGTGGAGAGCCAAAGAGGTTACCTGAAATCTCCAGTCAAGTGGAGCAGAGACACACAAAGGCTTAAGGTGGTGCTTTGTCAACAGGGCTAGTAGTCCTGTGCCAGAGAGATTCTTTTAAATCACATAAGATTTGGGCAATCAATTAGATTAGACCAGGGTGTGAAACCAGGCCTGCAGAACTAGCATTGGCCTTGGTAGCAACTGTGAACTGAGAGGTGTCTCCAGCCTCTTCTATGCCCCAAGTTCAAACACTTCATTCATTAAAAAGGTGACATGTCAGGAAATTTGCCTGGCCAAAGCCCAGATGTCAGTCCCAATTTACACATTCATAGAAGAAACTCTAATCTGGACAGAGTCCTAAATCTCACCCTTACTCTAAATGATGATTTTGTCGAAAATTTGGGGTTAAGAAGGAAACCATATAAAAAGTTTTGCATGTAAGTGTTATATGTTATTGCACAAAGTTCTTTTTGGTACTCTTGGTCTTCAGCTGCTGCCTAGAGACTGCAAGAGTTGTATTTGAGTATCAGCTGCTGTCATTCACAGGATTACATTTAGCCACCAGACTGGGGTGGCTAAAATAGCTGTTAGTTGTTTACCTACTCTAAAGCCTACCAGTTGGCAAACCCAAAGGCAGTACATTGCACAGCTCATGCTTGATATTGTTTGATAAAATAAAGCTATGGATATTTATAGCTCCAAGCAAACTAATGTGTTGCATTCAGAATAGAAAGAATACATTATCTACTTTAGAAAAACTGAAATCTCGCTGACTTTTGCAAAAAGAAAACAAATATACATTAGCCCCACAAAACAAGTTTCTAACTCATGCTGCAAGAGATGTCATATAAAAGGTACGTATAAACTACCAGATGATCTGCAAGAGCAATAATTTTGTAAAACAAATTAATTACATGCTGAATTCTCCAAATTGCAATTGGTGATGGAAAATGGTCATTATATATATTATTTTAAGTATATGTCCCTCCTCCGAAGGCACAATGGCTAACTGGCCTGTGATACCCAGGGCAAAATGTTCCACAGGATTAACAGATAGTGTCTCAGGAAATTAACAAAGAGCAAGACATAAGGGAGTCATTCTCCATTCCACAATTGTTTGCTTTTACAGAGAGTTTCCCCCCTCATTGTATTTTTCATGTTGCTGAAATAGAACAAGAATTTATTTTCATCGATGTAAGTTCAAGTTGTTTTTTTAAACTAAATAGCTCTTTAATAAAAATGCTAACAAAAAACCCAGAAAAGTAGCAGTTTGCATGAAAAAATGAACAGTTCAATGGAGGAAATGAGGACTGGCAGCAATGTATTGAAACCCCAGGCCAATGTTTGTTCACATATAAGAATACAGTGGATAAATAAATCAATTTTCTTAAATGTATAAAGTGGTAATTTTGCCCTGTCTTAAGCACTTTATGGCAGTCTCAGAAACCAGGAGATAAAACCTCAGAAGATCTGAAAAGGACTGTAAAAAAGTAATAGATATCAAAACTAACATCATTGTAAAATATTTCATGACAGGAAGAGGCAATACGATATTACAGCTGTATGATACTTTAACTGTGCATGTGACAGCCTAAAAGACTAACGGAATATTGCCCATTTGAAATGTCCTAGAGGACATACTGCAAGGATGGATGCTCTGTTAATAATGAGAGGTTTCAAAGGTGATTCCTGCAATGGCAAACTTAACAAGAGCACTGGAAACAGCAAAGAAAAAAAAACCCAAACAAAACAGATCTGCTCCTAGAATGCAAGTAGTGAAACTAACCCAAACAAAATGAGAACCTAAGTGGGAGGGGTCTAAACAGTTCATTTTCTTTAACTATATACATTTAAAATGGTCCGTGATTCAAATATCTCAAGATCAGACACTTGGCAAAAAACAAAGATCACTAGCCTTTGAAAAGCAGTCTCCAGAAAAATAAAGGAGAGCAGTTACCTTATGGATAAAGAATAATAACAGCTATACTACATCAAAAATTGAATTAAAAAAGAAAAAAAGGACTAAAAAAGAAACTATCACAGAAAGCAACCAGAAGGCACAAGAGTATACTGGTGTGTCAGTTTCTCTTATTTATCAATACATATATCAGCAGGACAAACACAAACTCTTTATATTTAAACTCTATATCTTGGAGTCTAAATTGACAACTGTTTTGTCATTTCAATCTATGATACTAAATATCTGTCAGTGCAAAAAAAGCATTTCAAACAACACTAGTAGGTGTACCTATTACCTAGTAGGATTTTAAGACAAAATGTGTAGTTCCATTGCTACTGGAAAAAAATTAACCTGAGCTAAATGACAGCAAAGGAGAATATTCATCCTTCAGAGGAAACAAACACAGTTCTCCAAAACTTGCTCAGACTACAGGCATGTTAGGCATGCTACTGATGTTATTAGTGCAGGAGTTTTCTCAAGAGCATCAGCACATGGAAGATGATAACTAGCAGCCAGTTGCTGGTGGCATTCCTAAGTGATCACCCCTGAGCTGGACATTGTATGACGTCTTTATAGCCCACTGGACACTGGAACAGAATATACCCTGAGCAGTTTCAAGGATGACTCGTCTGAGGGAGTGCTCAGCATGACAGATGGCAGGCAGGGCTGCCTTTCAACAGGGACCTAAATAGGCTGGAAGGTTGGGCTGACAGGAGTCCAGCAAAAATAAATGCAAAGCTCTGTACCAATGACAAAATAACTCAATCCAACAGGATAGGCTGGGGAAGACAGGCATTTTTTCAGAAAAGGACCTAGAGAGTTTTGCAGATAACAAATTGAACATGAGCTGGCAGCATGCCACTGTGGCAAAGAAGGGCAATCACATACTACAGAACCAAGGCTGTAGCTAGATGATCAGGGGAAGTGACTGATTTCTTACACTTGCACTCATGAAACTCCATCTGGAGAACTGTCTGTAGAAAGATGGATCATCACAAAAGTGCACAATGCTGAGATGAGAGAACGTGGACATAAGTTACAACACAGGAAATTTCTAAGAAAGCTTTTTCACAATGAAGATGGTCAAACACTGGGAACACATGGCTTAGAAAGGCAGTGTAGATTCCACCCTGTAGATACGCAAAAGCCTGGCCCTGCTTTGAGAAGGTTGGACTAGAGATGCTTGAAGGTCCCTTGAAAACTGCACAGTTGTGTGGTAAGCAACAGAGCTTTTCTGGAGTCTGGAAAACCACTTCAGTTCTCAACACCTGTTTCCTTATTTTGATATAAGGAAAAATTTGTCATAAGAACAGTTCAGCAGGGATATCTCCACATTAACATGGCTGGGAATACATTCAGTCACCCATAGTTACAGGCTGGAAGACAATTATATTTGGAACAAAATTCTCTCCCTACCCTCCTACAAGCATTTTACCACCGTGACAGATTACAAATCTCTTACAGAACTCTTCAAAACAAAGGCGCTCTGACCACAGCAGATGTCTGGCTACAGTGCTGAGCCTAGTGACATGCGGCTTTATAATAGTCTATAAAGCAGGGCCTTCAGCAGATGTCTCAGTCAATTGTCTCATCCTGACTCTGCCTTTCTGGAGTGCCCAAGAGAGCTTTGTGCTACTCATGAAACACATCAGCCAGGTACAAAAGCACCCTTTTCAGATGAAAATGTCTGCAGGATATATTTTCCATTCCTGTAGCAGCAGTAAATATCACAAAGCTGAACTAAAGATTAGAAATGGTAAGCAGTATTTTCATGAGCAATCTGATCTTATCAAAATGAGTAGACCCTCTGATAAAGATAATGGAAATTCCTTAAAAGTTCAGTGCAGCAGAAGAGAAAATACAGTGTAGGAGTGCATTGACGCTTTCCTGCAAGACAATGTTTGCATAGCAATCCATGGCTGTCACAAGGAATCATGTATATGATATTGTTCTCTTCACGGAGCTTCCTTGCTTCTGTATGATTTTTGGAGACTTTTTTGACCTCCTGATTTCCAGGCTCTCTTTAAAGGGAAAGAAAGGATCCCTCAGCAGTAGGTGGGACAAGATGAGGTGAAAGTACAGTAACCAACAGTTTTAGTGTTTTCTAGGATTTCTGTTACCACAGACTCAAGAAAATGGGGGACTGGTCATAAATCCATATGTATTGGGGTATTTTGCAAACTGATACTAGAAGAAAATGCAGGTTACAAAGGGATGAAAACATGGGTGAGTGGTACATTTTTTTAATTATACTTTAATCTCTATGGCTTAGGTTTTAGGAATTAATGAAGTTTAATCACAGTCCAGCCACATACAACCACATCTGGGCAGCTATCAAGGTGTACAGGTCAGAGTTTGAGTGTGAAATACAAATCTTAAATTCTTATGTTACATGTAGGTAAATGTTTTTCTCAGGTTGGTTTCTAGTGGCTTACCTGATTCATAAACTATACTATTTGTATATGTATTTGCATTAAGTTAAAGAGGTGCTCCGTGACTGTTCTCCTTACACTGACTCAGTAAAAACCAAGATGTAAAATAAGAATTCACTTGATGAATATGATGACCTTTCTCCAGGTACTCAGAAGAGCACCTTATAACCTTTGCATCAGGCAACCATTGTCTTCCCTACAGTACCCACTACTGATTTTACATCTATGCTCCAGTTCCTAATGCATTCCCAAACAGACTGGTGTTTCCTGAGTGTTTAGGTCTGGACACATTGGGGAAAGAAAAAAATCAACATTTCAGAAGCCAAGATGTTATTTTGATAACATTATTTGGCTTAAATATATATATTTTTTAATTGTTTCTATCTGCCATGCACAGCCATGTGTGATAAGCAATTACAAAAGGTCCTTTTATTTCATAATTAATTTCATAATTAAAATTTCATAATTATTTCATAATATTGTGATACACTTTGTAATATAAAATGTAATAATTTGCTTACTTTCTTTTTCCTTTTTATTTATGCTTCTTTGTTCACAACATTAGAAAATCAATTGTGAATATTTGCATTCATCTAAATCTAGACTAGAAGAGTCTCACACACACCAGTTATGCAATGCTTTTCTGACATTTTCTTGAAGTGTGTCCCAATTAAACATATTTGATAGATATCTTGTTTCTAATAGTGATTATTACTGGTAGCACAACATATCATGCTGAATTTTCTAACCTGACAGCATGAATACAAAGCAGGGAGATGTGAGGTAAAAAAGTACTCAAATAAAACAGACATTTTCACTTCTGAGATTGAAATACCACTAAAAATCCCAGCATTTTGCCTTAAAATATATATATAACTTTTCATATTATCCCAGTTATTTGAAAACTACAAACTCTAAGTAGCCTACTGTTCTAGAATTCAACTAAGATAAACATCAAATGGCTCTAAGGAATATTTGAATACTTTAGGATGTTTTCACAAGCCTGTTGGACTGATAAATTTCTATGACACCTTCCTGTTTCAGCAGGGCAGAAATCTGTAGCTGGCCCATCGCTTATATTTTTTCTGTAGACTGCACCTCCATTTCCCCACCCTAATAGATGATTTCCAGGAATATCATAGCCTTTTACACAATGAAACATGTAATATACTTTTGCCATAGGCAAGAATCCCAGCAGAATATTCATTCACAAACATTTAATCTCTAGTCCACTTATTTCCACAGAAGGCTCACAAATATTACTTACAGCATTCTCCTTCAGCAAATCTTTTCCTGACATTCAACTTGAGAGTCCTATCCTGTGAATTATGTCTCAAGACTCTCAACAGTGCTCTACCATTCAAAGTTTTTGTGCAATTATCTTTTTCATCCTTAAAACTGCAAGCACCTCTGTAACTTCACCAGCTTCCCATGTAGGCAGAGATAATTCACTCAATATCAATATTTAACTGCCACTGTTTCAGAGAACTGGGAAAAAATGCATATCATGTTCCAATCTTAAAAAACCGTGCAAATAATCCATAAAATTATAAAATTATATATGACATATAACACATGCCAGTACAACATAGGAGAGTTTTGCATATGAGTCTAGCAGTTATACGACTAATAGTAAAAGAAGTAAAATATCTGGCAGATTATGATCAAGGTATTATTAGTAAAATAGTTTGGTAACATTAGATTTTTAGGGCATGAAACAAAATGAAAGAGAACCAGATGATTTCCCAGACTGAGTCTTACAGAAAATCTGTGAAGGTTTCATAGGTTTTTCTAAAAAGTTAGTTTTCATTAATCAAGAAAGAAAACATTCTCTTTACAGAAACATGAATGCAACACAAATAGCTTTTTAAACTACTTGCAAAGAGTTTTCAACTCCAGACCCAAAACAAACCAGCAAAAAACCATTTCCAGATGGCATATCTTCCCATCAACTGAATACATGTACTGCAGTGATGTCAAAGACCTGCTTTTTTCAAAGGGTTGTTTAGCACTTGAAATGATCAGTCCCTTTTACTTCAAAATATCCCTTAGAAATCTGTCAGCAATTAACTGTGGAGATAGGAAAGAGGAGTGAATACTGCTTGTTGGACATCCTGTAAAATGAAGTGTGTGGTGGGCACAATGTCAGGCCAGCCCAGTATCCACTCTTCACCATATGGCAGTGTAAGTTCCATAAGGGAGCTGTCTGCTCTGCTTTTGGCTTGAACAGCCAAACTGGGTGACATTGGAGAGTAGAACTAGCAACACCAAGTCCCCCAAAGAAAAGATTCATATGATCAAAACAGCCTGAAAAGTCTGGGAAGAGCTACATGGCAGCTCATTATCCTGGCACTGTCACAGCTGAAAAGTCTGGCTAGAAACTATGCAATCTGGCCAGCTTTTCTGCCAGACCTGGTTTCCACCAAATGTTTTGATGTAATCACTGTAATCTTAAGAAATGTTTTGATATCTTAGACTCCTAATTTTTCAAGGAAACACTAGACAATGGAAGTAAAAGTTGCAAGTCCAGAAATGCAGAGAGAGAGAGGTGAGAGAGAAAATTTTAAAACCAGTAAGAAAGAACACATGTAAAATCCATTTGACAGGAGTTGGAATTCTCTGTTCACAAAAATCAACACAGGTAACAGACACAAGTTTCACCTAGTGAAAATTTCTGTCCAACAGTACTAAATTTTACAAGTATCTTTTCATACATCAGTGATTTTGGAAGTGCATTAAACACTGTTCTGGACACTTTATTTAAGAAAGATTATTGCAAAACTGAAAGAGATAAGAGAATAATCAAAGGTTTGAAAAGGCATTCACATAGTCAGATATTAAGTATTTAAAGTGATTTCCTACAGAATGCAGAAGAAGCAAGAATCAATGCATATAAAATACTGAGTTTCATAGAGACTACAGATAACTGCTGCCTTCCTGGCCGTACCAAAACCACTCATTAAATTAAATTAAGCAGTAGTAAATACTGGTTAAAGTTGGCAAGTGGCAGATAAAGAAAGAGCAGCCTAAGCAAGTGCCAAGTTTGCCTTCTTTGTACTCTGACCCTCTTCAGACTGAAAGACTAGGAGCTGCTATCAGAGAAATCATTTGGATCTGGGCCTCATATCTAAAATTAAATCTAGTCTTAAATAAACAAACAAATAAGCAAGCAAAAATCACCACCAACAGGAACTAGATAGAAACCTCTGGGAGTTAAAACTGAGTTTTCAAAAATCTCTAATGCTGTTTCTTATTTGATTTATGCCATTGTGCCATCTTTACATGAGCTACAGTTTCCAAAAACCTGATTCAAGGAAAAATCCCTAATAAGTGGACAGGTAACAAAAATTTCATGGTTTCTTGCATGCGAGGTAAAATGGAAAAAATCACATGTAATTTTAAATACTCATCCAAATCTAATAAGTTATAAAAATAGAAAAGCTGATAAGAAACTAAACTGGCATTGGCCAGGTAGAAGAAGCAGAGACTGAACACTGACATTCACTATTACTGAAAATTGTAGTACAAACAGTCTTCTCAAACTTTCAGTCTGGAAGTTTCCTATTTCACAGACTATGAATTACAGAGGATGCTCTATTCTGAGAAGAACTCAGTAAAGCAGTGATAAAACAATGAAAGCATTAAAATAAGTAGTAAGATCTGTAAAAGAACTCTGTGACAGAAGACAAACCTTGTCTTCAAAGTGACCATCCATTTTTATATTGGAATTATGGGTCATTGCTTTCAAGAATGTTTTCCTATTCATTTAGCTGAACATTTAAAACTCTGAATTCAAGGTAGTTTGGCCTCCCTCAATTTTTTCAGTTACATTAACATCAGTGCCAAATCTTCTAATGTGACTGTAATCCATACATATAATATTCTAATTAATTAGAATATTATAAATATACTATAACCTCTCTTCCTTTTTCTATGATTGCACACAGGTCTTTGGAAGCTTGTCATAGTACCTTACACATCTGGCTAGTAATAGCACCTAGCTGGTGCTGAGTTATGGCAACATTTCACTCATGGCTTAGGTGGATTTTTGGCCAAACTTTAAAGGTACATGAAAGGGAGCACTGGGGACCATTTTGGGAGCAAAATCTTGCATAGTAAAAAGCATCTGTGTAACTGTGTCAGTAATACTTTATGAAGCCAAGATTATCTAGATAATGGCATCAGAAACACCAAACTTGGGTACAGATGTAGCAAACCAAGTCTAATGGGGAAGGAGTAATTAGAGGCAGGTCGCTTATATGGAAGGAGATCAGGGTAGAAAAAGGGAGGGACAAGGGCTGTGAAAAATGCGTCAAGAAATAGGACAGGTGATATCAAGGTACAACAATAATATAATTGGCACTACACGGGAGTATATGTTCGACCAGGATAATAATCCCAACCTGTTGTTGTGACCTTACCTTAAAGCCAAACCTGCTTCTGTGGCCAGGAGGATCAGGAAGGGAGTCATTGTACATGCAGGTATCAGTATGGTAGTATCCAATCCAGACCTGATAGCACCAGTGTCTTCCTGGGACTTCCTGGAATGCTTAGCTGGCCAGAATTTTTGGTAGAGGATCAGGTTTTTTCACCAAAATGAATAAATAGCTGTAAAGTTAAAAAAACATTGAGTTAGGCACAAAATGTTCTGACTTAGGGAAAAAAATATATATATATTCTCTGAGGAGAAGTAACTATGGAAAATATTCCTCAACTAGTGAACTGTCTACAGATGAAAAGAGACGCACAAAGCCCACACTGTCCTATAAAACAGAGCTGACACACTTCTCAATATTTTTTTCTTAATCATAAAATCAGCGAGTTTGGAAAAGCTGTTTAAGATCATCAAGTCCAACCATTACCCCAGGACTGCAAAGACTGACACTAAACCATGTTACCCTGAGCCTCATTTACATGGTTTTTGAACACTTCCAGGGACAATGACTCCACCACTGCCTTCAAGAGCCTGTTCCAATACCTAATTACCAGCTCTGTGAAAAGCTTTTCCTAATAACACCAGGATGGCGTTGGCCTTCTTGTCTGCCTGGGCACAAGCTGGCTCATGTTCAGCAGCCACCAATCAGCATCCCCAGGTCCTTTTCTGCCAAGCAGCTTTCCAGTCACTCTTCCCCAAGCCTGTAGCATTGCATGGGATAATGGAGGGGGGTGAGGGGGTGGTGAGGATAAGAATGGAAAAAAGCCGCATAACCAACACCTGAAATAAATCCCATTTATACAATGACCACTGAACCAGACAGAAATTTCAAACAATGAAGCAGCTGCCAGTGCTATTTGTTACCTCCTTATGCACGGATCTTGGTAAAGGATTTGAGAAAACAAAACATGTAATAGCAACACTGGTATTAGCTGAGGTAGCCACAATATAGAGTATGGTGGCTGCTGGATGATCACCCAGTCACTCCCTCACTCCCCTTCCTCAACCAAACAGGGAGAAACAGAGACGAAAAAGCTCATGGGTCAAGATGAAGACAAGGAGATCACTTGATAATTATTGTCATAGGCAAAACAGACTCAACTTGGGAAAAATTAATTTTTTGTTAAATAGATCTGCACAGTAAGAATCAAAGACCAAAATTAAAACTGCACCTCCCCACCCTGTTTCCCAGTCCCATCCTCAGCCATCCGTTATTCCTGACTCCTCTACATGCTCCTCCCACTTCTCCAGTGGTGCAGGGAATAGGAGTTTGCATTCAGTTCACAACAGTTGCTCTCTTCTTACTTACACTTTCACACCTGTTCCAGTGTGGGTCCTCTATGGACCATGGTTCTTGTCAGGAGAACCTGCTTCCTGTGTGGACTTTCCATGGGTAATCTGCTTCATCTCCTCTCTTTCCTCCTTCTCTGCCCTTGGTGTTGACAGGGATGTTTCTTGCACTGTTCTCCCCCTCAGTCCTCACTCTCTAGGTGGCATTTTACCCTATCTTAAATACACTCTCACAGAAGCGTCACCAGCTTTCACTGACAGCTCAGCTGCGGGCCCCTTCTGAAGCCAGCCAGAACTGGCTGCATCCAGCACAGGGCATTCCCAGCCTCATCCCACTGAGACCACTACTGCAGCCCCTGCTGCCAGCACACGAGTACCTGTACCCAACACATAAAAATATTTGCCCTCAAAAACACTGTCATGAATACAATGATTTACACAGCAAGAGTAAAAGGCTGGTTTTAAGGAAAGAGTGAAAGTCCCCTGGCTGTGTGATGGTAGGACTGGTTGGTCTACCCTGATAGCCCAGAAAGATCAAGAGTGAAATATTGTCACAGGGTTAAGTGAAGCTCTATTAACATAAAACCTCCTTATCTCATAAACAATCACACACTGAACTGTGTGCTCTTGAACTGTTCAGTAGTTGCTGCCTTTAAGATGAAGAATTTCTGATTTTTATTTCTAAGTAATGAAGTACTGACTGCCACCATCATCCTGTCAATCTCTTTACTTGACCAGGACTGTCCTTCTTGACACCATTCAATTAACCCATCATCAAAATATGCAGTCACAGCAGACACACAGCAATACACATTATAAATGGCTCTCAGGTATGCTCACTCAACTGTTGTAGAAGTAATAGGCAGACCTCGTGTAAGGGCTCACATAAGGACTTTATTTTTCATTCTTTTCTCTGTGCTTAAAACACGCTCTGTAATAACACCCATTATGCCCTCTCAGCTCTGGCAGTTCCTCTGCAATCAAAACAAGTGACCATAAGAAAGCATATTAGAATTTTACACAACAGACAGCAGACACACTTGTTGCTATTGCTTTAAGGAAAACTCTGAAAATGATCCTTCAGCTAACATGAATACAAATTATTTATGTTCTGTTCTTACAGTAAAAATAATGTTTGCTACCAATTTCTCCATATAGCATCATGTAGTTTACACAGATTTCTAAATATGGAGGAAACTGTATTTACCCACTGTGCAAGTACAGTTTACAGTAAGACATTTGAACCTATTAATGAGCTTGGCGTTCAATAGCTTTCCAATTTGTAACTGTGAAATGAAAAACTTTGTTAGATTTTAGGACTGTCAACCTGTCCTGGGTTCAGCAGTAGCAGTCATTTTTTTCTCCCTTTTAGTAGCTGGTGCAGTGCTGTGTTTTTGACTTTCAGCCTGGGAACAGAGCTGATAACACTGACGTTTTTAGTTGTTGCTAAGTAATGTTTACTCTGACCAAGGACTTTCTGAGTCTCATGCTCTGCCAGGGAGGACAGGAAGCCGGGAGGAAGCAGAGACAGGACATCTGACCCAAGCTAGCCGGAGAGATATTACATACCACAGCACATCATGTCCAGTATATAAACTGGTGGAGTTACTTAGATTGCTGCTTGGGTTGGGCTGGGTATAAGTCGGCGGGTGGTGAGTGGTTGTATTCTCTTCCCTTGTTATTTCTCTTATCATTATTATTATTGGACCTCTTTTTATTTGACGTTTGACCTCTTTGTTTCCCAAGGCTAGATGTAAACTGTGGTGAAAACTCTTCCCAAAGGGCAGCATCGGTTTTGTAGAAGCCTGTAGGCTGCTGAAATTATTTAGCCAAAAAAGTCTCACAAGAACATTGCCCAAAAGTCTTCTCCCAAAGGAGGAGTTGTGTTCAACAAGAAAATTAAGTAGTATAGTCTCCTATGTACTCAACTGCAACTCGTCTAATATGTGGAGCAGGGTTTCAGTAACAAACCTCATCAATGTCTTAATATGTATCCCACATCCAGAGGGATTAAGAGGAAGGTTATCATAGACAGAAATTAGAAACCTACACTAGAAAACCATGCCCCAGTTAGTTTGGGAGACTAAATTGATATAGTACAACAATAAGTCAATATTCCTATTTTTCCCCCCTTCTATTTGCATAGGTATTACAGCACTTTAATTATGTTAACTTCTCATACAATCAGTTTCATACACATGCAGCCCAGTAAAACTGGTACAATATCCATGTACATTTTGTATCTACCTATTATATTCAAAAGTGGGAACAGTTGAATTATTAACACAGTTAATCATAGCTTTGTATTAAATAAGCTAAACTATTTTTAAAATACAGGATTCTAATGAGTTTATAATTTCTAGCTCTTAATACAGCATTGCTATGTGAAACCTACTGTCATGTCAAACAGCAATATCTGTACACTACAAATGGTGAGGTATTGTTATTTCTTCTCTCTGATAGTAAACAGATAATAAAATCACTTATTGTTCCTAATAGTAGAATTTAACTGTAAGACTGTATTGTAGTAGTTAATTATTTTTGGTTCTGAGTTTCAACAAAGTGATTTCTAGCAGGTATTATATAAAAAGCCCATAGACAGAAGGAGAAAGAACATAATGTGTTAAATCTCAAGGGTTTTCAAGTATATACAGCACCTAAATTAGGCAATGAATAGGGAAAAAAGCCAAACACAAACAGCCAAAACAACAATAAACACATCTTGTGGGCCTGTTTTCCCCCCTCCCACCAATCACCCTATGAAAAGAATCATAGAATCATCACCTACAACAAAAGCAGAGATGCTCTAGGGCAAAGAGAATTAAACCAAAGACATGGGTTTAGCATTAATAATCACAGAAAAATATTGATCAGAACTAATTTGATACTGATATTTTTGTAAAAGTAAAACTTTGGTAAAATGCTGTCTAACCCATAGCACACTTTCTACAAATTTATTATTTTGCTTTGAAATATTTTAATGCTGTCTAATCAACACTTTATAGCTACCAGAAATTCCATATGCCATTATGTTCCTCTCGAATGCAATACAACATGGTTGTGCAAATTATGTTGATGTATTTATAATCATGTCTCATTAACACCCTTTAGTACCTGATTAGCTACAACCATTCTTCCAGCTGTAGCAAACAGGAAACATTTACACCATATTATTTTGTTTGATCCAAAGAGGCTGGGAATAACAGTCACTTGCAGTTTTTAAAATGCTTCTGGTCCTACACCCGGGTAGGAGCAATTCCAGGCACAGCTACAGGTTGGGCAGAGAAGAGATTCAGAGCAGCCCTGCAGAGAAGGACTTGGGGGTGTTGGTTGATGTGAAAATGAACATGAGCTGACAGCGTGCACTTGCAGCCCAGAAAACCAATAATATAAAGAAGAGCGTGACCAGCAGGTTGAAGGAAGTGATCCTGCCCCTCTTCTCTGCTCTCATGAGGCCTCACCTGGAGTCTTGTGTGCAGTTCTGGTGTCCTCAACATAAAAAGGACATGGAGCTGTTGGAACAAGTCCAGAGGAGGGCCACGAGGATGATAAGGGAACTGGAGCATCTCCCAATACAAAGAGAGGCTGGGAAAGTTGGGGCTGTTCAGCCTGGGGAAGAGAAGGCTGCGTGGAGACCTCAAAGCAGCCTTCCAGTATCTGAAGGGGACCTATAGGGACCTGTCAGTGTAGTGACAGGACAAGGGGTAACAGGTTCAAACTGTTGATCACTAAAATATTCCAGTTTAACAGGTGCATAGTTTTGGCATACTTACATAAGCTCACACATTAGAAAGCTGTTATTGTTCAGTAGGAACTAAAATCTGAAGCCTGATAAAAATCTGTTTTTTATACTTAAAGTTTATGCAAATGCCTAAATCTATGTGGAAAACATGCTATTTTTACAGAAGAATTTTCAAGGACGTCAGGATATTAGAATCATTATTAATATGATAAAATGGATTAAATAAAACACTGATGCCACCATGATGAGAAGGACATCTTGAGTAAGCCTGCAGACAAAAATTAACACAACTACCAAAATGGCTTGATACCATAGTCACAATTATTCACACAAACTGTTTATTTCCTAAAAGAACAGAATTCTGAATATATTGAAATTATTCATATAATCCAACAGATATTCAAACTCACTAATAAGATCTCTCAGAGAAAGCGAAATTTTTTTGAAAGTCTATTTTCAAAACATATAACTCTAAAAAGTTATTTTAGATCAAAATTCTGGTAATTTTATTTTCAGATGTGAAAGAGAGAAAACTCTTTCCTACTCCAGCAATTAAGCAATCTTATTTTATTTCATGGCTAAACTATAAAACCAAAAAACAATTATTCATACCGAAATTACTCTTACTTTTATAGGAGAAAAAAAGTACTGAGCAACATGGTCAAGTGTGAAGCATCTCTGCCCATGGCAGTGGGGTTAGAGCTAAATGATCTTAAGGTCCTTTCTAACCCTGATCATTCTATGATTCTCTGGTAAGATAATAGAGCTTAATTCCATGCAACAATACCAGAGATAATCCCTAACCTTTCCTGGCCTTTAATATATTATTTGAGAGCCACTGAAAACATTAAGCCTTATATCATAAATTTCAGTTGAAACAGACTTAGCGTTTGACCCATAACTTTTCCAAATTGAATTAGTATCAGAAAAACACCTGATGAAATGCAGACCAGCACTACACCATCATATTTCAGATGCAGGACACTAAGACTGTCATTTTTACCCTGAAATCCATGAGAACGCTACTTTTTCCTCGCAGCAAGTGACTAATATGAGAAAAAAGGCAGAGAAGTTAATGTCAATTAACACTGTCTATAGTGCAGAATGGTCTCAAATGAAACTAGCCAGAAATTCACATGTTCACCAAAAATGGATCATGTCCCCCAGGCACAGTAGGGAACCTACAAGCACAGAGAAATTTTTAACTTCAAGTATTTTAATTAGAAAGCAATGGCTTTACCATAATTATATAAAAACATTGCACTAGAAACTGCTTCCTGCTTAACAATAACCACATTTAGGTATTAACATGTATCCTTGAAATTTAACTGCATTTACTTGACTTTCATTTCTGTAATCCAAGCACCTTTTGTTTTACATCCAAATTCTCAAATACATGTGAAAAGGTAAAGTTAACTATATCTGGAGTTATAATTTTAAATCAAATTCTACTTTGTTCTTAGGAAAAATCTTTCAGTGGCTTGCATTTGAACTGTGTTTGGTTCCTCAGCCTCATGTACTACAACTGTGTTAACTAAGAGCAGCACAGAATTCACTCCTTTGTTTTTTCTATAACCTGAATAGATGTAATAAAATATCACCCAATCATTATAAAAAGAGATCAATATTTACAGCTTTAGTATACAAATGCACTTGCAGCTCATTACAGCACTAAAGACAAAAAAAAAATCTATATATACATAACAATCAATATCACAAGTGCAAACTCAATCATAAAACACTTTTTTATCTCTGCATGGAATTTTATTTTCTATTCTTTATGTATTTTCCCAGTGACTGCAGATCATTGCAAAAAATAAATATAAATTCACCACCTCCAGGCTCCAAATGAAAGAAGATCTCCTGCTATTTCACTAGATGATTAATAAATTGCTCTCTAGGTCTACCAAGGTTTAGGAAGAAACATTACAACCGGTATTGTTACAAGTTCATAGACATGTAAATCTAACCATCACAGCTGAGATGTGGTGTGGAACTTGGACATTGAGCTTATTCCAAACACTGCTGATGTTCCATAGTGTGAGCCAGAGGCAAGAAACAAGTATTTGACCATGAGAGGCCTTGAGCGTAAACAAAATAAATGCATAGGTAGGATTGTTCTAACCCTTTTGTTCAAAGCTGATAAGCCTCCACAGGAATATGAAAGAATGACTCAAAGATGAGCTGACTCAGAGGATGGAGTTAAAAAACAGACACTATGGCGTGAGGAACAATGACCAAGCAAAGGACCCTCAAAGGAGCCTCAGCTTCAGAACTAAGCAAGTGCTTACAAAGCTATGCCCATCATTATCATAATAATGCCTGTCCATGTTTCATATGCAAATTATGGATAGCACCCCAAAACAATATGAACATTAAAGTGCAGACCTCAGGTCAAAGGGAGAGCTCCCACCACCAATACCCTGGGTGAAGAGCACCAAAGAAATTACACTGGCTCCATGGGTGGCAATACTTATCTATCTCTTTATTTCCCTTTCTCTTCTCCTCTCTTTTTCATTGAATATTGACTAGATCCAAGTAAAAATGCTTGGCATGGGACTTGCTTAATCAGTTAATTATTGTTGAGTTATTATATCTAACCACATGACTAACATTTTGTATTAATAAATCATTAAACTTGTTGTTTGATGTCATTGCACCGTAATTCAGTAGAAGGCCATCAAGAACTTGGTCGTTGATCCCAATGGGAGGAAGGTCATACTAAACAGCTCCTTTCAGGTCACAACATGTGGGACTGGCTTGCTCTGAAATGTAGGAAAGAGACATTCCTCCTCTATAAAAATTACTAAATGGTTTTCAGAAAGTTTTAGCCCCCCAAACCTAAGCCATCAAAAAAAGGCATAAGATAATGTCTTGGACTGCAAATGGTAACTTGTAAAAAGACTGAGCTGACAGGCACTGCTAAATACTTTCTGAAACACCACTAGCCTCAGTATAGCCATAAGAATGCTTCCAGAAAGCTGCAAATTTGTATTTCATCAGTACTGACTAGTATCAGTTATGATTATGACTCACTTAAGACATAATCCTATTCTCCCATATACACACACTACAACACCTGGCACGTGTTTCTGATCTTTTGATGAATAAAAATAAAAGCATCAGAAATCACAGTTGTTTTCATATTAGACTGACAATTTGATGAAGAATATTAATTATGTTATTCTCTGAAATCTGTTTTAAAGCATAACCTTGTAAATGGGATACTGGTGGTACTATGTGTGAATGAAGGTGATTTGGCGAAAACTCCAGGAACAAACTCGCCAAGAGTTTCAAGCTGACAAGCAGGTATTCTTTATTGTGGCTCTGGGAGACACGGGGGATAGCTCCTCCTAATGTGTGTCCCCATACTGCTATACAGAATCACAGAATCCTAAGGGTTGGAAAGGACCTCCAAAGATCATCTAGTCTAACCTCCCTGCGAAAGCAGGGTAACCTAAATTACATCACACAAGAACTTGTCCAAGCGGGTCTTGAATATCTCCAACATAGGAGACTTCACAACCCCCCTGGGCAACCTGTTCCAGTGCTCTGTCACTCTCACAGTAAAGAAGTTTTCCTTAAACAGTCACTGGGCATATTACATCACTTTCCAGAAAGTTTCCCACAAGCATGCATGTGATGGTGGTCTTTAAGGGTAGTCTGTTTTTTTCAACAATCTTTGTAACTTCAGGCAGTCTTTTAAGCACCAGTTTAATTAACATTAACATTAACATTATAGTCACAACAATCATCCTATTCTTCTACTTATGAATTAGTTTAACTGCTAGTCTGGGATACTCCCCAGTAGATGTTCACACCAGTTTAATGGCTTTATTAATACCACAAACATAGCAATCATCCTGTCCTTTTACTTATCAGTTAGTTTAACTGTGCCTATCCTGGACATCTGCTAGTCTCAGATACTCCCCAACTCCAGGTCCTGTTTTTCTATTCTGCTTTTGTTACACCCTTTGTACTATGGTCCTATGGACCTGAAATTATGTCAACTACCTTCAAGCACCTCAGTTATTTTCCATTACAAAGCCATCAAACTTAACATTACTTAGAACTGATTACATTTTGTGCTTTTGTGCATCCCTGTCTCAAAGGCTAGGAGATACAAGCATGATATTGCTTATTTTCCTAGCTCACTAACTTTTAGGTGGACAGAGGTAGGATTATCTTAAATTACATGTGATACAATTTCTCTTCATTAATAATATTTCATCTCCCTAGGAAAATCTTATTGAAGCATATTGTCAGATCCCATCTTCAGATCAATTCTGAAATTTTAAGATTGGAAGTACCCTAATAACTGTCCTTTGGAATGGGTTTCTGTTCTAGCAGATTTCATCCCAAAACAACTACAAGATCTAAAAATATTTAACAAGATGCTGCTTAAGACTGAGTTAAAACTGAATCCATCTGGAAACTGTCAAGTTCTAAGGCTTGAAATATGCCAGTACATTAAACATCCTGCAGGGAAAAAAAAAAAGTGTACTTTAGTTTCATTAAACATATACTTTATTAAAAACATACTCCTATTTCAATAGTGAAAAGGCTAATAAAATATTTCAAAAGTTTACCTAAATTCTACAAAGTATTTAAGAAATACAGAGTTTGTAATAGGGCAGAGACTGTAATATGTATGTAAATAACCCACTCAAATGAAATCATTATTTGAAATAAAGAAAAAGATATGAGAGTGCTCCCTCTAACAGACTTAGGTCCCAAACTACTTTCTTCTCTTTCTCCTTCTCCTCATTGCTGGGAGACTGACCATGCCTGAGGCATCAGGTGAAGCTCTTTGCTTTCCTTGCTCTATGATCTGAGTGCTTGTGCAAATATATATAACATGACCACCAGAAACACGCTCCATTTTGGTTTAAGCAGTGGCAGTAATATTTTCTATATCACCACGAGGATTTGGAATGCTTGTTTTGCAAGTCTCTCCATCTTGCAGAGAGCAAAGAGGATTGTACCTGCTATGTTAGGAAGGTAGTCCAAGGCAGATTTTAAAAGGGGAGAAAGAATCTGTGAGTATACTCTCATCTGGTTTTATAACCACAAGGAGCGTTTTGAAAACAGCACTTAGACAGGTTGTGGGATCTTCTGTGCAGTGGTACAAACCAACTGCAACTACTAGTAAGCTATTTCTTCATACAACTTCAACATTAAGATTATTAGCATCAGGCAAACTAATACAGCTCTGTAATTACAAATACCTGATTTCTGGGGAGCTGATATAATTATTTTTGGCTCTTTTCCCTAGTTTTGCTGCAGCTTATGGTTTTGTGGTAGGGATTTTTTGGGTTTCTTTTATTCCTCATTTTGGTGTTTGTTTGGTTTTTGTTTTGTTTTGGTTTGTTTTTGTTTTACATATTTTCAAGTCATGCCTGTAAATACAATTTACAATTTGAGATTGTATTTCAATCCATACCTTTCTGCCTCTTATATGTCTATTTTTATCTTTCAGGTAATATAGACAGTCACGAGTAAGAGACAGTTGTTTTCAGGACTCACAAACTAATCCCGTTGTGTGTATCCTGAAAAAACATACAAAGAAAATGGTCCCTTAGGAAGACTGACCATTATGTGCAACATAAAATGAACTCTTCAGAAACATAGTATCTCAGAACTACATTAAGAGCCAGATTTAAGTCTGATTATTGGTCTTTTTCACTATGCAGGTTACAGTTATGAGTTTACCTGTCAAATGGATAAAAATTTCCCGTAATATAACACAATCTCTTATTGCAACAGTGTTTTGGGTTTACCATGGGGACCTTGACACACATTGCATTCAGGGGAGTATGAGGGTCATGGTGATGATTTACAGCTGATACACCTCTGCTAGACCAGCTAAACTACAGACAAGAATAAGAACCTCCAGCAAAGCTGGAGCCTGACTTCACAAGCAGGGAACCACTACCAGCTCTGTGATAATTCTCTTCCTGCATCATAGAAGAGTAAAGATTCTGGTATTTTAATAGGTCTCCCAAGGAAGAAAATTTATAACTAAGTTATAAAATTGCTTACAAAGTTTTCAAGTTAATCAGATGTAGAAGTTAATCATGATGTAGAAAGAATCCAAGGCAGTAGGAGAGGCATACAATGTATTTAAAACCTCCTATAGGCTCCTGCTAATCTTGCCAAGCTATCGCTCATAAATTATTCATTGAGGAAGATTAAAAGTTTAATCAAAAAAACAGGGTCAAGTCACCCGTACTAGAGGTTCTAAAAAAGACGATGCCGTTAAACTCAGTTGTAAAATACTCTGTTTTGAATGAAACCCTGGTATCTTCTATTATTCCTATATTCATTATTATTATTACTACTACTACTAATAATAAAAAAAACAAGACCACACTTGACCACTGCCTTCACAGATTTGAAAAAGTTTATGATAATTCTTAGCATTACTCTATTTCTTTACCTCTAATTCAGTACTTAAAGTACATTCAAGAACATTTAATGTTACAAAGACAGCTCTTGATCTTCTTCCAGAACTCTTTGTAAAACAGCAGTTATAATAGAAAAACTGCAAAACAGTATACATAAGATGGTCACCATTATTCACTTTTTGTCTTCTGTATGGATACTTACATAGTGCAGTACCAGTTTTCAGTATGTATTGCCACTACAAACTTTCATAATTGACAGGGCCATAGGCAAGTGTTAAGTTATTCGACATTGCTGTAATTGTAGTGCAGACCAATCCCTCTCCAAGTCTGTGGGAAAGGATGCCAGTTAAAGTCACTACATACAACAATTTTGAGAGCACTGACAGGCTGCTGTCAAGCAGGCAGGGGCATTGTGGAGATGGATTGCAGAAATGCCAAATCTAAGACAAATGCTCTTGGAATATGTAATAAATCATATTAGCTGCCTGATGCTTCTTCTTAGTGGATTGATCATGATTAAAATAAACTAATTAGAATCGTAATATTAAGAGCTGAAACAGGAAACAAAAATGTGAGCTATGCAAAGGAATCATAAAGTGGTTTTTTGCAGTCATGGCAGACCAAATCCTGGCTTCTCCACCTACTAAGTAGTACACTCTGCAACAGGGTAGGAACTGTCAAACAGAAGCAAGGATGCATAGCCCCCATCTGAACAATTGTACACAGATACTATATTAGGATCTCCATTTGGGCTGCAGTTCCAGGGAGCTACAGCAGCCATTTTGCAGTGAAGAAAGTGGGTTCTACCTGCAGCCCTATCACAGCACAGGCAGGGGACAGGTACATAGTTGTGGCCTCCTTAGATCCTACAGGCCAGGAGCCTATATGAAACCATTTCAAGTTAGCCATTTTCAGCTACCCATTTCAGATCTCCTGAAATAAGTCCCAAGAACTGCAAATCCTTTTGAACTTATAGCATTTCAATATTTCCAGTCCCCTGCCATAAATAGTCAAGAGAGATACATGAAATCCAAGAAAGTCCTAGTGCTTGGTTTGAACAGAACCTGAAGAATAGCTTGCACTTGGAAGCAGGTGCCATGCAACAGCTGTGAGAATTTTTTGCATTTTACAGAGTTTGTATTTTGCTCTGAGTCACTGACTCAATATTACATCTTCATCTTCTTTTCATGACAATTTTACACTAACTATATCATAGTAACATAGCCCTTACCTTTAAAAAGCTTATTTTGGATTCACATTAAAGTAGATGAGACACAAATCAGTCCTTCCTGGGGTTGGTTTGTAATACATTGTTGATGCTTCACTAACACCTTAGAATAACTACTTTACTATCTTACAACAATTCAATTTATCTACTAAAAGTAGATTATTAAAAATATCCAGACCAACATGCAGATTTTTAAAAACATTTTAGAATATCTGCAAACAATTTAAGCTGTGCTAAATGTGCTTGCAGAGAAATGGTAGTACCAATGTTAATCCATTCATACAGTTTTTGTTATGCAACTCCACAAAAATTTCATGTACACTAATTTTCCAGCAATTGTAATTGACTGTTTTTAACAGGCCACAGAATTTAATCTCTCATCTCTCTTGATTTAGCATCATCATCGTACCACCAATGAAGACGAAATGACTTTCAGATTTGAAATTCTTGACCAAAATACACTAACTCATCTGTCTTTAAGATGAAAGATTCTATGTGCCATCCATACTCAGCCAGCCTGAAAAGATGCTGATTAGTTAAGTGATTAATGCAATAGTCACTTCTCTAGATAGCTAAACTGGATCTAAGAGACTTAAGTGAAAACATTTGTATTTGAACAGATTGGGCCCAAATTTAACTACAAAAGAATTGACAACAAAGTGGAAGACAGCTGCAACTAAAAAAAATGGTCTGTGGCACAATTACAATAGTGGCAGCATTTCAAATAGCTTGTCACCACATTATGTGGGGATTAAATTGAACCTTTAGGATCCGATTACTGACTGCATACTCCTGACCAGGCAGGAGTATAAGTAATCCTACCTTCCTAGTGGCACAGAAAGAGCCTGACAACCCTGAAAAAAGGATACCCTTCACTGTACCTACTAACCGCTACAGATCACAGACATCTTGGAATACAGCCTAGCAGGCTCATAGCTCCATCCTCACCCTGTTTTTCTCACTCAGTCCTTGTAGTGCAGCACGTTCATGCTCCTTATGCTGAAGAGCTAAATGTCTTTGTTTACCAGAGGGTGAATTAAGAATTTTCCTATGTAAACATAATTTGGCCCTAAAAATAATGTTACTGATGCTAATCTTTATGTTTACAGCGTTACTGATAGTTCAATGGACATAAGGAAAATGTGTGGCAAGGGTAATGAGATTGATTAACTCAGTGGAAAATGAGTCTAGATGAGACAAACATGGTATTATCTATATTACAGTTTACTCAATATCAAGATCATAAAATGAGCTGCTCTGCATGTCATAGAAAGCAACACCCTATGATTTTATAACAGCAAATTTAGACATATAACACAAAAATCAGTTCAGTATGGATAACTTATTAAGATAATGTAATGAAGGCAAAGACCTACACATTGATTTTCATCAGCTGTACAGCAATTAAAACAAACTGGGAAGAAATGTAAAAATGAGAAAATGAAATTAAAGGCATAACAGCTTGTTTAAAATTTATAAGGCATATTTTTTACTGGCATGCTTTCTTTTGCAATTACTAAATTTATATTTTTTAAAAGATTCGTAGGTGACAAGGTTGGAGTCCATGAAGCTATACTTGTTTTTATCTACCAAATTGGTGAAGATGACCACAAAGGCAGAACTGCACAAAAAATTTAAATGGAATTTAAAATAATCAAAATGGAACTTAACCTCAAACAGTCAAGGTTTGTGGTTTTGGTTTGTTTGGTTGTTTTTTTTTTCTCCTCACCTTCCTGAAAGTATGAAAGGCCAGCGTGCAACTAACTGATTTCAGTGAAGAGATCATGTTTCCAAAACACAACAAAAAAGCCTTCACAAACCCAAAATCTTCCTATTTATTTTGGAAATAGATAAAACCACAGACGATATTTGCGTTATATCATGAACATTAATTTTTGTTTCCTTCAAGTCACATTATTTCATTGCAACGTCACTGAAGAGCTGAAAAATTTGCTTTCTTCTTTCCTTCCCTCTCTTTGCTTCATATGGGCATAACCTTTGCTGTCAGTAACAGGAATGCCAGCATTATGTGTTTCTAATAAAAGAACAAATGCTTTTTTTCAGACTGTACAACAGCTGCTGAGCAATTCTATGAAATTCCATTTGAGAATGACTCTGCTTTCTGGAACACATTCTGTAGTCGTTTGTTTGTTTGTTTTTTGCAAGACTTCTTTCTAACATGACAAAACAAGAGTTTCAGATGCATTAGCACGATCTCTACAAACTCTGCTAAAGTTTCTCTGACTATGCATTGAAGTGAACTAGAATTCCTTTTGTGGTTGTGAGGACAACACCCTCCTGAGTGGAACACTGAAACACTGAGTGAAGCTCAGTGATTTTGTATCAAGACTGAAACACTGATCAATACAAGAAGCAGAATTATTATGCCAAAAAATCTTGAATGTGTCCCTTGGCTTAAAAGCACAAGGTCATACAAGTTAACCAGCTTTAAAAAAACATGTCTTGGCAGATGGCTTATCTGAGAGTGTGGAAGCAAATGTCAGGTGTCAGAAATCAACTGCAAATTGATACATATGTACAGCTAAAATATTGTTTTAATTTCTCATTTCCTTATGAATTTCATTTCCATTTGTTCAGAAGTTGTAAACCTAGTGATTAATTTTCTGCTTTGTTTTTTTGTTTTGTTTTGGGTTTTGTTAAGCACTGACATTATAAAGGCAGAGGGTGAATGGATTTCCTTTCAACTGAATCATTTTATCTTGCTCTTTACTCTTTTAATCCTTCCCTTCACCTTTCTTTCCTCAACCTTTAATATTCTATTAATACAATATTTCAAAGAAGCCAATGATGTTACATTCTCCATTTTTCTTTTCTTCCTATCATTTAGAATACAGTTGTTGTGTTAAAAAATAAGTAAAGACTCTTAAGATTTAATGTCTTAATTATCAGCTACATATTCCAAACAAATGTAGGCAACCCAAACTTCAAAATCACCATGAACTATACCAGCTGGCTACAGAGTCACTCTACTTGAAAGGGGGAGAAGGAACAAGCATTAAAAATGATACAACCAGCAGCAAGGCAATACAAAATTTTCATTTCAAGGACCCTAGGGAAGTATGTTTCAAAACATTTGAACTAAAATTCTGTGATGCGCATGAGCTCTCAGAGTTCCAATTGCATACACAGCACCCAAATCAGATTTTTTCAATTGGAAAAGGATACAGAGACATTGCAAAAAGGCTGTCTTCACTATAATTGTTTCTTACTGCATTATTATATAGTGACAACATAACAAATGAAAGCTGAAGATTTTTTTCCCCTCTCTCTAAGCAGCTGTGAGAATTTGTGGTAGGGAAGCTGGATCAACTATCAGGCAGGGGCTGGGCAAAAATACATCTTTACCCTGACTCAGTTTCCTGTCTCCCTACAAAAAAATAGGCACAGTAGGAAAATCTCGGATGTCTAGAATCACAACCACTATATTTTGGGAGTTTTTGTCTGGAGTTTTTCTTCTGTTCCTTGGTGTACAAGCTAGTGATTATTGCTAATTACTTTTCCAATAGAAAACTGAACAATTACAAAAATATTTACTCATTGGATGTACCAGGATCCAGGTAAATGCTGCTGGAAACAAAAGATATATGGGAAAACACCAATTTTTGCCCATTAGCAGGGTAATTGCTTGTTCAAGGTAGTAAATTGTACAGGGTTAATTTCAAAAGCTACTGTTATATTCTCATGAAGCCTATTCACAGCTGAAATAAAACACAGCACAAAAGGCAGCTGAGAAATATGCAATATTTCTCTATCAGTCTAGATTTTTACCTATTTTTTTCTTTTAAAACACTTTAGTAACCTTTCAGAAAGTAAATCTATGGGGCACAACATTGTGTGTAAAAGATGGGTGAAACAGGTCATGTTCTTCAGCCAATCTCCAACAGGCCTCATAATAATGATAGTTTGCAATTATAGATGATTAACAATGTAAATTTGCACAAGCAATAATACATGTACATGATATATAGCGTTTAGGTGTCATATACTTTATGCGTAAAAGACAAATTGTATTTAAAATAGTTACAGTTGCAAAATTTTGAAAGTAACAAGGAAAATGTAATATTTACTGATAGCTAAGCTTGAGTTTTAAGTGGCACTTGCTGGCAGGAATATCTCATTAGAAAAAATTGCTCTGTATAACATGGAAATTAGATAACATGGAAAACTACTTGGTGTTAAGTAAACTCAATCAGCTACAGAGAGTAAATATTTATATCCAAAATTCAGCTTCAAAGACAAAGAATTTCAGAATAACCTAGATTTGCTGATTCCCCCTGTAATTCAATGGCTTTCCCCTGCATACAGGTATATTAACATCTATCTTAATGTTTCTTAAGACAACATTTGTATAAAAAAAGGCAGAGAACAGAAAGAGACAGAGACAAGAGGACTGTAGTTTGGCCCCTGACTGGAATGTGCAAAGCCAGGTGACTAAGTTTCATTAATATTCTATAGCAGGAGAGTATCCAGCTGTTCTTCGTGTCTCAAAATATGAGTTGAAAGAACAGAAAGTTACTTTTACCAAAAGCATAGATACATATTTAAGTAAATACATGCTTGAAGATAATCACTGAAGATCAATGATCTTAAGGTCCTTTCCAGCCCTAACTATTCTATAACTCTATGACCCAAATTATTTCAAAAACTCATTAGCACAGGCTAAAAAATCAGTCTGCCTTTTGCAAGCTAATTTATATGTTCACAACATACATAAATCTGTTAAAAATGCATATATGAAAAACTATGAACCAGTCATCTGATAGTAACTTTCACTTTCTTTTCAGTGGTTTCAATTGTTTTTTTATGAAGAGCCATTTCCTTTTACCAGCAGGTCTGGAATCTACTACTTGTGGCTACCATGTAAACCTCCTGCTCCTCACCCCTGGAAAGATGGCATTGTGAGAAAAAAAATGTATTAGCATTACTTCACATCATTACACTGATTATCTGAACGCAATAAAAATAAACCATGACTGTTTTCCAGTGATCTCAAAAATAAATCATTCTGCACTTTTTCGGAGCACAGAGAAATGTTAGCTTGCCTCAGCTGAAAAAAAGATCTGGCATTTTCACTCAGCCATAGAAATGTTACATGAACAACCAGAAACATGCATTCTGAAAAAAGCAAGGCATTATGAATACTCTCTATATTGCAATATGTCCATAAATAATATACCATAACATGAGTTACTATGGTAACTATTCAGATTTGAGATCATTGGGGGAGGATTTCTGCGCTACTTAAAAAAAAAAAAAAAAACCAAACCCCAAACTAAAAAACATATGTTCACATAAAACATATTTTTTGGCATTATCAGGTAAGCCTGATTCCAACCTGACTACTATGTTAGGTTTTGTTCCCATGTGACAATGACACTGGAATAAAGTACTTTTGATGCAGCAGGCTTTTCTTAGGTCACTTACCCCAGTGTATAAACGAACAGGCAACATGCTTTTTGCAGAGGGAGCTAGATGTGCAAGTCACTAAAGTAGATCCTTTACCTGGAAAAGGCTCAAGTTGGGCCAGTTTTGTTGATTAAAACATTTATTCAGGAACAAATCTTGCTTTCATCCCCAGTATATTCTGTAAAATTCTATAAGAAATTACACATTTTCAAGGATGAAATATAAGATGGATTCCAAACATACTGGTTGAAGATGCAATAGCAACAGTGTTCCAACATTAATTTGTAAGTGGCGTTATTTATATTTTGCACATCTAACTTACTGCTTTAGCTAAAGATAAAACCAAAAAAGTTGCTATTTTCAGCTTGAGTAAAGGCACCAGCAAAATGTTAAAATAAATAAAATTTTATCATTAAGCAATTATGGGTTTGTATAGGTCTGTATGACTGAAGTTTATCTTTAAAGGTCAGCCATAGGAAAGAAGGGAATCTGCAACAATGACTTTTAAGAATCGTTACTAACCCACAATTGTATTTTCAAGGAAATAGTCAACTGTGTTTTAAAACTTCTTTTAGAGCAGTAATTCAGAGAGGTTGTTTTAGTTACATGATGCCACAAAAGCTAGACTTTTCTGAAGCAACCTGTGGAGGGCAGAAACAATATGGATATGAAAAAATAATATTCTAAGGAAATCAACAATGAAAACTGTGTCATCCAGCAAATATTTTCTCATATTACTTTTACAAAAACCACTGTATTCAAACACAGAAAATACTCCAATGTTAAAATTACCTTCCCTCTTTGATGAATATTTTTAGTTTCATCTACATACATTTGACTGAAGATATAAGAGACTGAACAAAAAGCAAATAAACAGGATTTTTTTTTATTGTTATTGTCTTGTGCAAACCCTACTGATGATATCTGTACTACTTTGTTTTTCTAGCTGTGTTTCTCACTCTTCTGTAATAGCCCAAGAACACACAGGCCCAAAAGCCACAATAACAGTGCTCTACAAACATATATTCAAGGCAAAATTGACCACAGCTCATGTACATGAAAACAGTAATTCATGACTTCAGAATCCACATTCTCAATGACCTAGAGCATAAGTGGTGTGTCAAATCACCCCCCAACACAAGACAGAAACTTGTTCATGCAAGCTTTAACATACTTCTGCACTTGGTATTGGATAAGTGAAACCACTTGCATTGTGTCCTGTGCAGAATATACAATACTTTTGATATTGTAATTGATTGCTGATATGCACAATTGAGGGCAGTTATTTCTAAGATTTTTCAGGGTAATTATTAAAGGATGTGATCACTCATTTGCTGGATAATAAATATTCCATCATGATAATAACTGCAGGGAAGGATATGTTCCTGAGACACTTTTCTAGCTGGAAAAATGGATTAGAGAGATTACTGTTTCATCAAATTGGCAGAACAGTTGAGAGGAAATATGGAAGGAAATTTCTGTATAATTTCTGTAGAGTTGCTATTTGTCAAACCCCAGTTATATCAATCATACTATATCTTCTCTTTTGATGCAATCACATAAAAAAATGTGAAGTTTCTCTTTAATATTCATGTATTAGAGTGAAAGGAGAAGCATAGCTTAAGAAGTGGATGTTTCTTGGAATTGCGCTAACATCTACATAATAAAGGTGCAGATGATAGTGTAATTTTTATTGCAGTTTATAAGCAAGTGGTGTGTAGGTCTTTGCCAACATTAAAGAGATTTCTTTATATTTATTAAATATTCTATAGTACATTTTAAAACTAATAATCATAGAATAGTTAGGGTTGGAAAAGACCTTAAGATCATCTAGTTCCAACCCCCCTGCCATAAGCAGGGACACCTCACACTAAACCATGTAGCATAATTTCCAGCAAGGTACCTTGTCTTGTATACAAATACGAAATACATCAAATTCACATACAGAAAACTTGAGTAGCCTGACATTCTTGAAGAATAATGGGTGATTAACATGCCTGGACTGCATTCAGTCAAGAATCATGTTAATGGATTTTGAAGAAGGCATGTGCTATCGACCCATGCCACCCTGTAGGGAAGTCATTAAAGAACAAGAAATATCCAATAAAAGGATTTACTGCACATGAAAAAAATAGCTGCTGAATTAGAGCAAGGAAGCGCAGAAGCCAGATTATAAGTTTATTTTATAAATGTCTTTGCCTATGTTTTGTTATATTCTGTTTCTCCCTATTCCCCTCCCCCCAAGTTTCAAACAGAACACTGCATTTTCTTTAGAAATTTACATCCAAAAAAATATAGTTGTAGGATGATTTCCATATGTTGTTCAAATATGATTTGAGAGGTATCCAGAAGCTTAAAGTGGTGAAAAAAGTTGCCACTGCCAGTGATGCTGTGTCTATTAGAAGCCTTAATGTTTGTGCTTGGGATATAGCATAAGTGTAGTGGAGAAGACAAGTGTCTCAAAAAAGAAAACTGAAAAAAAAAAAAAAAAAA